>JAJPUD010005260.1:0-76400 GCA_023553655.1 Myrmecobius fasciatus | reverse complement strand
TTAAATGATTACTATGTATCCAAAATAAAAAAGATTGTATAAGGAACCAGTTGTTACAGCTCACTACTCCAGGCTTATATAGATATTCTAAAGATGTTAAAGAATAGCAAGTTGTGCATAGTAGATTTTCAGTTTTATGTGTAATCATCTTTTTTTATTATGTTATGGAAATGCTTGTTTTATTCTATAAATTTAAAATATAATTAAAAAAATATGTTAAGCACTAAGTATAAGGATTTGTCTATTTGCTGCATCTCTAAAGGTATTAATAATTCATATGTACCAAACAATAGAGAAATCTGAATAGCATTTAAAAAAAGAAACCAATGCAGAAGACAGGAATATAATGATTACTCATAGATCTGGAGCAGTAAAGTGGGCCTTAGAGGTCATCTAGAGGTTTTTTTTTGGTTGTTTTTGTTGAATTATTTTTTTGATCATATCAACTCTTTTTGACCTCATTTGAGGCTTTCTTGGCAAAGAAAAGTTGTTTAGCATTTCCTTCTCCATCAAGATGAGAAGACTGAAGTAAACAGCATTAAGTGATTTGAGCAAGATCTCATAGATAATAAGTGTTTGAAGTCAGATTTGAACTCAGAAAGATGAGTTTTCCTAACTTTAGGCCTGGCACTCTATCCACTATGCCACCTAGCTGCCTTTTCAGTTTCCCCTTCCTCATTCTAGAAAGAGGTTCCAAGGTCCCACGGATGAGTGACAGAGCCAGAAGTTAAATGATGGTCTTTGAATCCAGTCCCATTCTATTATACATGGAGGATTAGTATCATAAGATGTTGATGACATGAATTCTATGAAATGTAACAATATAAAGAAGTAATTTCTTTATGTTGACAAGCAAACCTTGTAAACTCAAAATAATTTTGTTTTACTCTGGAATCCCTTGTAATTCACGATAAACATTGTTTATATTAAGTTTCAACTGATCAGACCAAATTATCATTAATCCTCTTTGTGCTTTTCTCATGTGATTTAGAGAAAATAAATTTTCTTATTAGAAATAAATAGAATCTAAAGAGTACAAAATTCAAAACTCAATTATCTGACAGGTTCTTTTATTTTCTAGATTAGTATAATTCATTTACCTCAATTCTAAAGAGAACAAGAATTTTCTCACATTTCAGCGACAATTTCTCAACAAATTTATATCCTATTTATTCAAATAATCTCAACATGGCTGGATTTTGAGATTCTTCTCTTTCCCAACTTCACTCCTGAAAAAAACATTTCTCCTCTCTATTATGGGTGGTTATCAGTTAATAATTATTTTGATGGATTATGTTTATATAACATTTATTATTTTATCCTCCAGTCTTCTAGATTGCTTATACCTGATGCCTTCACTGCCTCATTTCTACTTTCTCATCCTATTAGAATATGGCTTTTATTCCTATCTCTTCATTGGAACTGCTTCCTCAAATGTCACCAAGGATTTACTTCTAATCAACAGATCCACTGGTTGTATTTCAGTACGAGCCCCACAGGACACACCATACTGCCGCACAGTTTTTAGAGCTAGTATTCATGCTACTGAGAGATTCTTTGGTGGTATAGTAGATAGAAGGCTCTGATCTTTAGTCAGGAAAATCTGAGTTCAAATTCTGCCTTAGATACTTATTAGCTGTGTTACTTGGACAAGTCACTTAAGAAAATTCTAGGTGAAATCTACTAGGGCTTCTTAAACTTTTTCCATTCATATTCCCTTTTTACCTGAGAAATTTTTATGCAACTCTGGGTCAATAGGTATATAAAATAGATATATAAATCAAACATTTAATGATAATAAATCATAATTTTGGGATTCCATATTCAGTTACATGACCCCATATGGGGTCAAGATCCACAATTTAAGAAACTTTGGCCTAATCCATTTGGTCATCAAGCACTGGGAGCCAGGATAGTCTGTTGCACTTTGATCTCTCAATTCATATATATCTAACTTTTTCACATCTGTCTTTGTTTCTGGAACAATATAGTCCTTTACATTTATATGCCACAATTTGTTTCATTATTCCTCAAATAATTACAATGAAGTGATTGATAATAATGATAAAAAGCAAAGAGATGAAGACATTTCTGAACTGACATTGATCCATTAAGGATTGTACCTTGCATCTTATTATTCAACTATTTCCAAATACCCTCCATTGTAGTTTCAAGTAACTCCAAATCTATCCATATTGTCCACAAGGATATAGTGAAATTCAGTCCATTGCTCTGCTATCTTAGTACACTGTTTTTGACATTTACCTGATTTACCAATCCAGTTACTCCACCAAAAACAGGATATGGGATTAGTCTGACATTACATGCTATTTTTAGTGAGTACACTTCCCTTTCTTAAAGCTCACTAATCATGTAGAGGGTGTGCCCTGACATTGTTGGATCCAAGTGTGAAATTTCCTATATGAGGTGTGAAAGCATTTGATGCCCACTTTTTTGAGTTTATTTTAGAACCAATATCTCCTTAACAAGGTGTGAAATTCCTTTGACAAGGCAATTGAACTTGCCTGTGCTATATTCAGCGTATTGTTAACCTAAGAGTCTTTCCTAAGAAAAATAATAAAGGGTTCCTTTCCCTTTTCCTAAAAATTTACCCAAGAGCTAAATTCTGATGTTCCTCAAGAAAACCCTGATGGGGTTTTGACAGAGAAGTCCCAAATTTAAACTGGGTCTCTGTAAACTGAAACCCTTCCTTCTGGGCCACAGCTACACCTTTAATTATGTATTCTAGATTTTTGCCAGCAATAGAGGTAAAGTTCTATTTCTATTTGTGTTTTGTGACTTCCAAGTCCTCCCTTTTTGGAAAATCAAGGTAGTATTTGCTCTCCAGACATCCTGTAGCATCTCTCCTTATCAATAGTCTTTCAGAGATGACTAAGTGACTAAATAATCACAGCTATCAATTCTTTCAGTATCTAGGACATGGCCCAGCCAAGCCTCATGACTTAAATTCATTCAGGATAGCTCAGATCCTATTATTCTTCATTTATGTTGGTTTTTCAATTATATTATCTTAGGACCATAGATTTAGATCTAAAAGAGACCTCAGAAGTATTCTAACCTCTAACTTCTAACCTCTTCCTTTGACAAATGAAGAGAATGAGGGTCAGGGAGGTGGATTTGCCCAAGATCACACAGCTAGCTGATGGCAGAGTTGGGATTCCAATTAAGTTAATCAGCCTACAAATTCAGTATTTCTTCAACTATGGTACAATGCCCTTATAAGCCCTCCGTGGCCCTCAATTTTCTCATCAGCAAAATGATGGCACTGTACTTATTATATGACCTCTGAGGTTCCTTCCAGCTCTAAAAATCTGATGCTCTGATCCACTTAAAACATTCTGTCTTTTATCATAATTATTTGTGTATTCCTCTCATTCTCATTTCCACCCACAATCAGGGTATAAACACTTTGAGTTTTATTTGCCTTGGAACACTATTGTGTCTATAGAATTTGATTGTTGGCTTTCTACTAGGGCAATGAGGATTGAAAAAGATGAAAAGACAGCTAAGATATTATCTACCTAGGGAAAGCAGGACACACATATGTAAAAAAAAATACAAGATAGCATATGCATAGGACAAAGTTAGTGATACAAAGTAGAAGAAGGCCACTAGGAAAAGACTTCACAAAGCGTGCAATAGTGATCATCAGAACAAGGGGAAAAGATACAGGGGACGTTTCAGCAAAGACTTTTTTCCCATTACAGCCTGTCAAATTGATATGATTTCATGTATATATATGTGTGTGTGTGTGTATGAAAATATATAAATATGTATGTATACACATACATGTATATCTATGTATTAGGTTTATTGAACATAATATCAAAGATTTAATAACTAGTTTTCATATAGCATCTTAAGATTTTCAAAGTATTTTACAAATATTATTTCATTTGATCCTTACAACAACCTTGGGAGATAGATGCTATTATTATCATCCCCATATATATGTATGTATATATATATATGTACATGTATATTAGATTTATTGAACATAATATCAAGGACTTAATAATAAATACTTTTCATATAGCATCTTAAGGTTTACAAAGTGTTTTACAAATATTATCTCACTTGATCCTCAAAATAACTTTGGGAGATAGATGCCATTATTTTTATCCCTTTTTATAAATGTTATAACTGAGACAGACAGAGATTAAGTAATACTTGCCCAGAGTTACATAGCTAATGCTTAAAGCTAGTGTCCACGTTTTTTAGACTTCAGGTCCAGTACCTGCCTAAATAGAATTCAGAGCTGGAAGGGACTTTAGAGGTCATCAAGTTCAACCCCACATTTTAGAGAAAAAGAGACAGACAAATCTAAAAAAGGCTAATGACTTACCCAGGATTATACAGTTAATAAGTGTCTGAGACAGAATTTTGAACTCAGGTCTTCCTGATTCCAAAACCAGTGCTCTCTCCATTCCAACACAATATTTTTTTTACCATCCTCATTTTTAATTTTTTAGAAGTAAATATGATATCATATGATATTCCCCCCATCTTTGAAAGTTGTATAGTAGAACAAGTATAAATCCAAGGGAGCTAAATTCTGTTAGCAATTTGCTGTGTGGCATTGGGTTGTTGTTCAGTTGTTTTTCAATCAGGTTTGACTCTACATGACCCCATTTGGAATTCTAATTATATTTAGAATTGTTGGCCATTTCCTACTCAAGTTTCTTTTACAGATGAGGAAACTGAGAAAAATAGTGCTCAGGATCACTCACACAGCTAGTAAGAATCTGAAGTTCAAATTGAATTTTTAAAAATGAGTCGACTCTGGACCTAGCTGACTTTTAATTCTTCTCATTTTTAGATTTCTTGCCTGTCTGCAAAATGAAGATATCAGGACTTAATGATCTCCTATACTTCTAAGTTTTGATGTTCCCATGAGTCTATAATTGTATTTCTGAACAGCCTGTCCTTGAACTTCTGAATCCTTTGTAAGATAAGTTGAAGAGGCAGGAAAGCTGTTTAATTACATGTAAGAGTGCTTAATAACTGATCACACCTTTTCAACCACTCTGATTACATTAGCCCTCCAGGGGAAAAGTTGTGCTCCAGGCTGTGGAGCTGTTGTTGTATAATACTGCTCCTCTTTGATGTCACTTTCATCCCCTCAGCTTCTTTCTTCCCTCCCCAGAGTGCCCACATCTTAATGGTAAATCATCTGCAAAAATGAGAGGTAGGAGAATCAAGAGTAAATATTGTGTTTTTATAAATAGCAAAAGCTTAGTTTAGGCCTGGACTGTAAGCTTTTGAAAGGAAGGGATTGCAAAAGCTTTAATTCATATTCTGTAAACCTTCCACCCTGTCATACAAACAGAAGACTTTATTCCAACAAGCATTCAATAAATATTGATGACTGTGATGATAGAGTAAATGAGACATATCAACATGAAAACTTAAAAGAATATTTTTTAAATTGTTGATAGTAGCTATTACATTTAGCCAAATTACACATATTTTAAAATGTATACATCTGCACATATGTGTGTATACCCACATATCCATAAATACATGTGGGCACATATATTTATAATATATGTCCCAATTTATTCAGAGGCCAAAATGACAGGAATATAAATAACACAAGATGGGGAATTGTGAATTGATAATAACCTACATTATTGGAATAAACATGGCTATAGATAAGATGATAAATCAATGGAAGCATCAATTTAAGGGTAACATATACATTCTATCCCCACTATTTTTAGGACCAAGCAGGCTTCATCTCTCCCTCTAGATTCTAAAGTACCCTAAAGTTTTGGGGGAATCTCTTTTTTCTACTACCATAAGATCAAGTCCCAATTGTATTCTCCTTATTTTAGAGAGTCAGTGACTAATACTCCAGTTCCATTTAACTACTCAATACCAATTGGCTTTTGCAAAGGGATGTAGGAAGAAACCAACAGAAACATTTTTCTCAACTTATTGGGGTTATAATACACAAACATACACACACACACACACACACACACACACACACACTTACTACCTCAATTTATAAGAGGGCATTAGGCTCACAACTTAGTACAGCTCCTATGGAGTGTTGGTCCAAAACAGTTCACATCCAAAGTTGACATCACTGTTGCCTTCTGGTGACCTGGAATCCCATACCTTTGCTCTTCCAGCAGCTGTATTATATTGGTTGCAATGCCCAATCTGGATTACTGGTCTCCTCAATCTCTACTCCTTGAATCTAAAATAGAAAATAAAGAAGGAAAGGCCAAGGATCTAGGCCCATTTTGAGGGGCCATATATCCTGGGGGGGGAGAAAGGACAAGTCCTATGTTCCTTCTTCAAGTAGGATTCTCTCACCAAAAACAGGTTAAAGAAGGAGTTACTGGGAGCCAAGATGGCGGAGTTACTTTGCCCAACTTTATGCCAGTAAGTTTGATAATCTAAATGAAATGGAGGAATATCTACAAAAATATAGATTGCCCAGGTTAACAGAAGAGGATATAAACTATTTAAATAGCCCCATATTAGAAAAAGAAATAGAACAAGCTATTAACCAACTCCCTAAGAAAAAATCTCCAGGGCCAGATGGATTTACATGTGAATTCTACCAAACATTCAAAGAACAATTAATTCCAATACTATTTAAACCATTTGAGAAAATAGGGACAGAAGGTATACTGCCAAATTCCTTCTATGAGACCGATATGGTGCTGATAGCTAAACCAGGTAGGGTGAAAACAGAGAAAGAAAACTATAGACCAATTTCCCTAATGAATATTGATGCAAAAATTTTAAATAAGATATTAGCAATGAGATTACAGAAAGTCATCCCCAGGATAGTACACTATGACCAAGTAGGATTTATACCAGGGATGCAGGGCTGGTTCAATATTAGGAAAACTATCAGCATAATTAATTATATTAATAACCAAACTATCAAAAACCATATGATTATCTCAATAGATGCAGAAAAAGCATTTGATAAAATCCAACACTCCTTCCTATTAAAAACACTAGAGAATATAGGAATAAATGGGCTTTTCTTTAAAATGATCAGTAGCATCTATTTAAAACCATCAGTAAGCATCATATGTAATGGAGACAAACTAAAACCATTCCCAATAAGATCAGTAGTGAAACAAGGCTGTCCACTGTCACCATTACTATTTAATATTGTATTAGAAATGTTAGCTTTAGGAATAAGAGAAGAAAAAGAGATAAAAGGAATTAGAATAGGTAATGAAGAAACCAAATTATCACTCTTTGCAGATGACATGATGGTATACTTAGAGAACCCTAAAGACTCAACTAAAAAACTACTAGAAACAATTCACAATTTTATCAAAGTGGCAGGATTCAAAATTAATCCACATAAATCATCAGCATTTTTATATATTACCAACAAAATTCAGCAGCAAGAGGTACAAAAAGAAATTCCATTCCAAATAACGGATGATAGGATAAAATATTTGGGAATCTCTCTGCCAAGGAAAAGTCAGAAAACTATATGAACTGAACTACAAAACACTTTCCACACAAATAAAATCAGACCTAATTAATTGGAAAAACATTAAGCGCTCATGGGTAGGCAGAGCGAAAATAGTAAAAATGACAATACTACCCAAACTAATCTACTTATTTAATGCCATACCAATCAAACTCCCAAGAAATTATTTTACAGATCTAGAAAAAATAGTAGCAAAGTCCATTTGGAAGAACAAAAGGTCAAGGATTTCAAGGGGATTAATGAAAAAAAAGGCAGATGAAGGTGGCCTTGCTGTACCAGATCTAAAACTATATTATAAAGCAGCGGTCATCAAAACCATTTGGTACTGGCTAAGAAATAGAGCAGTCGATCAGTGGCATAGGATAGGTTATCAGGATAATCTAGGCAATAACTTTAACAATTTAATGTTTGATAAACCCAAAGACCCCAGCTTTTGGGATAAGTACTCACTATTCAGCAAAAACTGCTGGGAAAATTGGAAACTAGTGTGGAAGAAATTAGGGCTTGACCCATACCTAACACTACATACCAAGATAAGATCTAAATGGGTTCATGATCTAGATATAAAGAGTGATATTGTAAGCAAATTAGAGGAACGTAGTATAGTTTACCTCTCAGACCTGTGGAGATGGAATAAATTTATGTCCAAAGAAGATCTGGAACTCCTAATTGAACACCAGATAGATAATTTTGATTATATTAAGTTAAAAAGTTTCTGTACAAATAAAACTAATGCAGACAAGATTAGGAGGGAAGCATCAAATTGGGAAATCATCTTTACATTTAATGGTTCTGATAAAGGCCTTATTTCTAAAATATATAGAGAATTGTCTCATATATATATATATAAGAATTCAAGCCACTCTTCAATAGATAAGTGGTCAAGGGATATGAACAGACAATTTTCAGATGATGAAATTAAAACCATCTCTAGTCATATGAAAAGATGCTCCAAATCACTATTGATCAGAGAAATGCAAATTAAGACAACTCTGAGGTACCACTACACACCTGTCAGATTGGCTAAAATGACAGGAAAAGATAATAATGAATGTTGGAGGGGATGTGGGAAAACTGGGACACTAATACATTGTTGGTGGAACTATGAACGGATCCAACCATTCTGGAGAGCAATTTGGAACTATGCTCAAAAAGTTATCAAACTGTGCATACCCTTTGACCCAGCAGTCTTTCTATTGGGCCTATATCCCAAAGAGATCTTAGAGGAGGGAAAGGGACCCACATGTGCAAGAATGTTTGTGGCAGCCCTTTTTGTAGTGGCTAGAAACTGGAAACTGAAGGGATGCCCATCAATTGGAGAGTAGCTGAATAAATTATGGTATATGAAGGTTATAGAATATTATTGCTCTATAAGAAACGACCAGCAGGACGATTTCAGAGAGGCCTGGAGAGACTTGCATGAACTGATGCTGAGTGAAACGAGCAGAACCAGGAGATCATTATACACAGCAACAACAATATTACATGATGATCAATTCTGATGGACATGGCTCTCTGCAACAAAGAATTGTCTCAAACCAGTTCCAATTGTTCACTGAAGAAGCCCATATACACCCAGAGAGAGGGATATGAAATATGGACCACAACGTAACATTTTCATGCTCTCTATTGAGGTTTGCTTGCATTGTGTTTCCTTTCTCTGATTTTCTTTTTTTTTTCCTTATAGATAGGATTTTTCTTGCACAACTTGTCAAGTATTTCAACATTATTAATATGTAGTGGACTTCCTGCCATCTAGGGGAGGGGAGGGGACTGGGGGTAAAATTTGTAATGGAAAGCTTTGTAAAGATCAATGCTGGGGAACTACCCATACATATGTTATACAAATAAAAAGCTTTAATTTAAAAAAAAAAAAGGAGTTACCTTTTTTCCTCATATGTTAATGAAGAAAAACCAAGTTAGGTGCTGCCTCAGACCCTTCCTAAAATTACAATCCATGAGAAAAGGCTCCTTATGAATGACCTCTTAGGAAACTGATGAAGCCTGCATAAGTAATGGACTTCATCATTATATAAGAATCCAGAATCCAGACATGTTCCTTTCTAGGTCTAAAATTCTATAAATCTACAAGAAAGTCTTTTATTTATCACAAATTCCATGCACTCCATAAAATAAGTAAGATTAAAATGAGATAGGCACACTAATCAAAAAGTAGGAAGTACCAACTGATGATGAGACAAAAACCCATAAAATGCAGTTAGAAACATTATAAAAGCAAATAGCGAAGAGATAAACCTACTGGTTTTAACATTTTCATAGTTCCTGAAGATATCCTTGCATTGTTATAATCATTAATGTTCTTAATGATGTCCTTGGTCATCAGGAAAGTGCTAAATTATTTTAAGTTAAGAAAGGGACCATGGGAATTGTTAGGGTCTCCAATCTAGTTGGTCTGTCTTAATCAATTTTCTTTGTTACACAGGATAAAATGCATATGAAAAAATAACAATGACATAAAAGCAAAGCATCAATAAAGAAATTTTTAAAAAAGCAAATAATATACTTCAGAATGATGACCAATTGTTTTGGTTTTCCTTGTTTTGTTTCTTACAAAAAATAATAATGGTGGTTGTACAACTTATCAGACAGTGTTAGAAAGGTATTATTACATACTCAATATAAATTAATTAAGAGCTGGTCATGATGTAGAGTAGTATTTCTATCATTCCATTTTAAATTCAAATTCTCTAAACATTTAAGTATTTATCAAGTATAAAAGACTATATTAGGAGTAGGGAAAACAACAATAGAAGAGTTTCATATTTATCTGTCCTGAAGGAGCTTGTAGTCTACTACAATGTATACAGTATATACCGCCTAAATATGATAAGGAAGAGAATAATGGAAAGAATAAGCATTTATCAAACACATACAATGTGTCAGGCACTGTGCTGAGGGGTTTATAAATATTATCTCATTTAATCCTCACAATAACCCTAGGAGGTAGTTGCTATTATTATCCCCATTTTATAGTTGTGAAAAAGAAGACAGAGGCTAATTGACTTGCCTAGACACACATTGCTAGTGTCTAAAACTACATTTGAACTCAGGTCTTCCAAACTCCAGACACAGAATCCTACCAATCTAGCTGATAGAAACAAAGGAAGACTATATAGAGTAGTCTAGAAAGAAAGGAAGAAAAGAAAATTTTCAGTTGGGAAGATAAAGCTTTATTGAGGAGATGTCTTCTGAGCTGGGGTACCAGCAGTATACTTCTCACAATGCTCCAATTATTGGCTTACAACAAAAAACAGAAACTCAGTGACACAGCTACAATGAGGAAAAATCAACATTAAAAAAACTTCCTCTAGGGGGCAGCTAGGTGGCACGGTGGATAGAGCTGAAGTCAGGAGGACCTGAGTTCAAATCCGATCTCAGACACTTAACATTTCCAAGCTGTGTGATCCTGGGCAAGTCACTTATCCCAATTGCCTCAGGAAAAAAAATTCTTCTAACAGGTCATTTCACAAATAAGAAAATAAGTAGAGAATCAGGGAAGGACAGCTTTCCTAGAGGATTGTTATGGTATAACAGGAAGAGCCTTGGAGTTTGGCCATTGGGATTCAAGTGAAGAAAGTGATTTGAATGTGTTAAATACCCTGCCTAAAGGTTGAATGACACTCTTAACATTTCCTCTGCAGATGGAACCAGATTAAAATAAATTAAAAATACAATAAAACATAGATAATACAACATTTTAAAACCAAGTCAATATGCAGAGCAGAGATCCTTATTAGTGTACCACCTCTTTCTATTTAAGTTTGATTGTAGGTATTTGTCATTTGTTCTCAAAGAGGACCATGACGTTAAAGAAGTGATGCTATGAGGTGCAAGTGAATTGGGTTTAAGTGAAGGAGGGCTATGCAAAGTCACCAGCCTCACTTCTGGTCCAGAGCCATCCAGATTCAGTAGCCAGATATAGACTAAGATGACTAGAGATGGTCCTGAATGCAGTGGGAGTCCTTGGCCTTTTTAACCTAATGTTATTAACAGCTCTCAGTATGATTGAGGCAAAGCCCGTTCAGTGATTAAGGCTAGATAAGGAATGAAGCAGAAAATGGCCTCTTTACCTAATCCAGAAAAAAAAAGAATCAAACTGGGAGAAGAAAACCCTTATGGTTTCTTGCCAAAATTGAAACACTTGCTATTTACAACCCTTTCTGAGTTTGAAATTGCTGCCTTAAAAGTAACATAAAACTAAGAGTTACATTTATAATTTATTTTTACAAAGCATTTATTAAGTATCTCCTGTGTGTTACCATTCAGACAGGCATTAGGGAACACAAAGTTTAAATAAAACATGCCCCCTGACCTTGAGAGTTTTACACAGAGCCATAATCTAGCATAATGCAAAAGTCCTAAGTATGGAGTTGAAGAAGAACAAGGTTTTAATTGTTTCTCTCACACTTACTAACAGTGTGAAAAAAAAGTCCAGTCATTTAAATTTCTGAACCTCAGTTTCTTCAACCATAAAGAAAGATAATATTATATAGTTCAAATCACAAAGGTATGGGGATCAAATGAGAATCTTAAATCATTAATAAAAATAATTGAATTATTAAGTCATTAATAAAATTTAATTTAGTGTTATTTCAGTCTTTTAAAGGGAGAAATATCAACACAAATATAATACAGAACATTGTACAATTGACTACATTACAAGTAATGCAAAAAAAAAGTGTCATGTCAGGTTTAAGGGGAAGACAATTATCTACTGGTATGAGAATCAGGGAAGGTTTCCTGGAAGAGGCATTTTAAGTTGGACTTTTACAGTTGAGTGGTATGGTAATTGTAATTATTATTGTTTGATGTTAGAGTTATAGTGACAGGCCTCCAAGATGGAATGGCTTAGGCTAAGTGGTCCTAATTCCCATAAAATATATAGGCAAAGACAGACAAGATTGTGCTTTTCCACTGTTCTGGTCTATGTTAACCCTGTGTCAGGTAGTTAATGTTTGAAGCTTCTAAAGGAGTAGAACTCCTGACCAGCTCTAGCGGTGTCTGTGTCATTCCCCTTTTGCTGCTTTGCATTGTAAATCTTTTCTTCATTTCTGGTCCCAATAGAAAAGCTTGATATATTCAAGCCTTAATCAAGCCTAGTCTTGATAAGTGACTTCAAGAATTTTTCTTGGTAAGAAACAGAAAGCCCTGTAGACTTTTCAACACACATGTAATATAATCAGATATATGTTTCAAAAAGCTTATTTTGGTCGATGGGTTAGAAACAAGGCAAAGCAGAAGCAGGGAAATATGTTAAGATGTTACTGTAATTGTCTAGAAGGAGGATGAAGAGCACCTATTATAGTGATGACATCAGAAAGGAAGTGAGAAATGTAGAGATAGACTGGGCAGACCTTGTCCATTTATTGTGTTAGAGAGCTGAGGGAAAAGGAAGAATTGAAGATAACAAAAACATGAGGTTATTAATATGACAGAAAGGGTAAATGGTGGTTCTATAGATAAAAACAGTAAGTCAGAAAGATGAACAGTTTGGGGAAAAGATAATAAGCAATCTTCCTTTTGCAGCTCATACCAAATCCACAACTGGCATAAGCAGCATAAGACTGGGGAAAGCAGAGACCTAACACAAAAAGGACAAGGATGAACTAAGATGCCTGCCCATGCAAGATTAATCTAGGTTTGGAGTTAGCATTTCAATAGATATAGTCTTAAAGAGGGTGACTACAAATTTATTATTGCTCAAAACCTTAATTTAAATAAGACTTAAGAGAAGAGGAAATTTATAGCATAAAAGTAATACACAATTAACAAACACAGTGGCCACCATAACAAGCAAAAAAAATAATAAATTATATCACCATTCCAAAGAAGCCCCACTATCTGAATTTTGGCTGGAAGGACTCATGGTCACAGCTATTCAGAGTCTCCAATGGGAGCCATTGCTTAACCAAGTTTGTACAAGACTTCTTAGCCCAAATCCTCAAAGTCTCTTTCCACTAAGGGGTTTTTATAGGCTGAAAATAAAGAAGGCACTATGCTAAATATTCTTATTTGATATGTAGCTGCCTCCCAGGTTCAGGATGCTCTATACAAGAGGCCCATTGAGGAGAATATTTGTCCATTCCTTTAGGAGGGTTATATTTACTCCAGGAACTAGTCAGGTTTTCAAAGTAACACAGGTCTGCCATAAAGGATACTCATTAATTAAGGCACCAGAATGATGGCCCACCCTTCTTGTGCTTCCTGAGATTCTATCAGATAATTTAGAGCATGTTCCAAATTTCTCAGCAAACAAGTTTACACAATGACATGCTCAAGACTCACTGGGATTCCTCACTAGGATTCCTTACAGCCTGCCAACATCTGGATGGGTACAACTCTGAGGTAGCAACAAGAAGTACCTAAAACTGAAGCTGACCTCCAGCAAATTTTTATGGGATTTAGATTGCTAATCCCACAGTCAAGATCATTGATATATATCAACAATATATCCAAAAATGAGCTGATCCAGACCAAGACACTAGTGAAAGAACCTACTGTGCTCATCAACAGTCACATTATACCCTGCTTTTGGGCCAGAAGAAGGGGAAAAACTACTTTATGTAGAACTATAAATTTTAGAAAATTATTATCAAAGACAATTTAAGAGAAATTAGTGGAAGAAAAACTTCAACTATCTACTGTCCTTGGAAGAAGCAATTACATCAGGACAGGCTGTTCCTATGCATAGCATGGAGGACAGGGTAGTCTGTCAGAAAAGATGGCTTAGCTCTGGCAACATATTCGCAAACAAAAAATAACCTCAAACCCTAGATATCAACTAATAGAATAAATCCCCAGTTTGTTTGAGATAAGAAAAGGCAAAGCAAGACAAGGCAAGGAAACACATAGAAAGGAAAGAAAAGCTATCTTTGGAAAGTCTACTTCTTCTGCCAAGACTGCAGAGGCTCTGGCTAGCATTACCCCTCATGGAGGAGAAAGAAAATTGCCTCCCAATTTAAGATTTAAATCTAGAAGGACCCTTAGAGATCATATTGTCCAATGAGATTAATAAAGCAATAACTGCTCTCTTGTGATGGGGGAAAGGAGAGTAACTTTCCTTTCTGCTTTCTTAGAATTCTATCTTCAAACTTCATTAAAAATATATTTTTAGATTTCTTTTCTTTTTTTACATTACCTTCATTTCCAGATGGCCCTTCCCAAGCTCAACCAGAGAGTTCTCTCCTTTAACAATATAAAAGAGGGGAAATTTTAAGGTAATTCAACAGAACTAATTCAAAACATCATTTGAAAAGGACTGGAATGGGGAAGGAAAGGAAGAAGACAAGGTTTACTTTCTCATCTCTTCTCTTCTTAGGGTTGATTTGAAAAAAATAATAATAATTTGTTGTTGTTTCAAAAGCTGTTTTCCTTCCATTGTATCAGAAATCGAATTCAAAACCAAATCACAGGTCTGATGGAATGCCAACTTCTAATACTGCATTCACAGAGCCCTACCCTCCATCTGTCACTTTCAGACTCTTTTTATTTCACATACCTAGAGTTGATCCTGTGCCAAATTGTTGAGCAGATGAAGTTCATTTATTTTCACCCTCAGCCTCTGTTTTCTTTCCCTATTTTCCCTTTCATTTAGTGTCCTTATGCTGCTTCTCTTGTCTGATAAAAGCCTATGATAATGAAAATACTTGATAAGCTCATTCTCACTAAAGTGTAAATGAGTGATAAAATTGTGAGAGGCAGCACATGTAGTACAGTATTGTCAAAACACTAAACCATCCATTCACATCTTTGCCAGCTGCACATTTACTTAGAAAACCACATTAACATTTACTATGTTCTATCATAATTTTATTTCTTAAACACTTCCCAATTACATTTTAATCTGTTCTCCTCACTCAGGAGTGTTGCAGACTGCATTTTTTCAGTAGCAGCATGTTTGGTACCTTTGCTGTAATGGATAGAATGTTGGGCATGGTATGTCAGGAAAACCTGGATTAAAATCTTACTTTCAATACTTCCTACCTGCATAACCATAGGCAATTCAACCTTCCTGAGACTTAGTTTCTTTATAAGCAATTATAAAATAGTCTTTGCATAAATAAAGACAGATCTTAAATAATTGTGGATATAAGTTACTTGTAAGATAGGTCAATGTAATTAAAATGACAGTACATCCTAAATTTATTTACTTATTAATGCCATAACAATCAAACTACCAAAGATTTGCTTTATAAAGATAGAAAAAAATAACACAACTTATCTGGAGGAACAAAAGGTCAAGAATCTCAAGGGAAGTAATGAAGAAAAGTAGAAATGAAGGAGTTCTAGAAGATCTGGATCTCAAACTATACTATAAAACATTAATCATCAAAACCATTTGGTAGTTGTTAAAAAAGTAGACGGAATACTGTAACTGTAGTGTCTGATAAACCCCCAATCCTTCTATACTTAAGTAAGAATTTACTGTTTGACAAAAACTGCTAAGAAAAGATGAAAAGCAATCTGGAAGAGAGTAGGTTTAGACTAACATCTCATACTATATAATAAGATAAGCTGAGGTAATTTCCCAAACAAATTAGACAAACAGGAAAGAAAGTTCTTTGTCTAGAGAAAGTTTTTAACAGAAAAATCACAAGAGTTAGGAACATTGTCAATGATTTTTTATTTTTAATATTTGACAATTCATAATATTCACAGTACAATAATAGTATAGTGGGAGTCAGTAGGCCTGGGTTTTAGTCTTAGCTTCATAACTAACTTTCCAGATGATTTGGAGAACTATTATATCCCTCTATATACCTCTTTCCTCACCTGTAGAAGAGTAAGATTGGATCATTTTTAAGGCTTCTTCAAGTTTTGGTGTTCTATGATTTGCTCATTTTTGAATGTCTATTCTAAATAGATCCAAAAAAGAGAAAAAGACGCATATGTACAAAAAATATTTACTTCAGCTCTTTTTGTACTAATAAAGAACTGGAAAAAATGGGGAGGGGTGCACCCCATCAATTGAAGAAATGTTGAATAAATTATGGCATATGAATAAAAGGTAATAAAATAAGTAATGAAGAGGATGATTTCAGAGAAACTTGGGAAGAATTGTGAGAACTGACCCAGAGAAAAAGGAACAGAACTTAGAGAATGATTTATATAATTATAATAATATTGTAAAGACAAAACAACTTTCAAAGACTTGAGAATTCTAATCAACATAATGAGCAACCATGACTTCAGTGGATCGAATGATGTTAGAGAAGTAATAGACTCAAGATATGAAAGGACATATAACTCCTTGGATATTTATCTCACACATGCACATACACATACACACACACACACACACACACTTATTTATTTATTTATTTGCATATATATATATATATGTATATATATACTCATATAATATCTATATCTAAGGATTATGATTTCAAATTAAAAAGATAGTAACAAAAAGCACAATTAGAACCTGAAATTTATATCTCCTAAACCAGTAATATTTCAGTGGGCAGATAGAGAATTCTAGCCAACTACCCTTTTTTTGAAGAGAATGGAAGGCCATTTCATGGTCCTAATCTCATGATCCCTAACCAACAGGAATCAAAAAATCTCCTTTAGAGAAGAATGAGTTATACTGCTTTTCAAGACAAACCCATGTGGATCTATATAACCTATATGGACAACACACATCAACACATATTCTCATACTTTATATTTATATGTGGAATTTTTTAATATAGTATTTAAGTTCAAATAAAATAAAATTAGGAAATTAGAATATATGGCTTTGAAGATCTCTTCCAGATCTAAACGTATAATTCTGTGAATAACTGTTACCATTCTTCTACATATAGACATTTAAAAGACTCCTGGGTATAATGGGAAAAACCCTGAAATTTAATTTTGGGGCCTGGAGTTCAAATTCTGGCACTTTTATTACCATTTACATATCTATAATCAAGTCACTTCAACTCTCTGAGCCTCAGTTCACATCTATAAAATGGAGATAATAACATTTATATCATATGTCTCTTCTGTGGAAAGTCTTTTATAAACTTTAAGTTATATAAATATCATTCAAACACTCATTTTACAAATGTTGCAGCTGATATCCTGAAAAGTTAAATCATTTGTCCAATAGTACACAGGTAGTGTTAATAGAGCTGAGATTCAAAGACAAATCTTTTCAATTTCAATCCAATGCTCTTTTGCCTCCTTAGAAAAACTAGATTCAAATCCAAACTCCTTCACTTACCACCTGAATGACCTTGGTCAAGTAATTCCATGTCTCTTGACATGTTTCTTCTTCTGTAAATGGGGAGAGGGGTGGATGAAAATGGCTGGTTTCCATCTGTAGTCATATGAAAAGGTGCTCTAAATCATTATTGATCAGAGAAATGCAAATTAAGACAGTTCTGAGATATCACTACACACTTCTCAGATTGGCTAAAATGACAGGAAAAGATAATGACGAACGTTGGAGGGGGTGTGGGAAAACTGGGACACTGATACATTGTTGGTGGAACTGTGAACGGATCCAACCATTCTGGAGAGCAATCTGGAACTATGCTTAAAAAGTTATCAAAGTGGGGCAGTTAGGTGGCGCAGTGGATAGAGCACCAGCCCTGAAGTCAGGAAGACCTGAGTTCAAATTTGATCTCAGACACTTAACATTCCCTAGCTGTGTGACCCTGGGCAAGTCACTTAACCTCAATTGCCTCAGCAAAAAGTAAAAAAAAAAAAAAAAGTTATCAAACTGTGCATACCTTTTGATCCTGCAATGTCTCTATTGGGCTTATATCTCAAAAAGATTATAAAGGAGGGAAAGGGACCCACATGTGCAAAACTGTTTGTGGCAGCCCTTTTTGTAGTGGTAAGTAACTGGAAACTGAATGGATGCCCATCAGCTGGGAGAATGGCTGAATAAATTATGGTATATGAATGTTATGAAATATTATTGTTCTGTAAGAAACAATGAGCAGGATGATTTCAGAGAGGCCTGGAGAGACTTGCATGAGTCTTGCTAAGTGAGATGAGCAAAACCAGAAGAGCATTGTACACAGCAACAGGAATATTGTACAATAATCAATTCTGATAATGCATGTGGCTCTCTTCAACAATGAGATGATTCAGACCAATTCCAATGGTCTTGTGATCAAAAGAGCCATCTACACCCAGAGAGAGGACTGTAGGAACTGAGTGGGTTCACAGCATAGCATTCTCACTCTTTTTGTTGCTGTTTGCTTGCATTTTATTTTATCATTTTTTTCTGGTTTGATTTGATTTTTCTTATACATCAAGATAATTGTACAACTATGTATGCATATATTGGATTTAACATATATTTCTACCATATTTAAGGTATATTGGACTACCTGCCATCTAGGGGAGGGGAGTAGGAGAAGTAGGGGAGGAACTAGAACACAAGGTTTTGCAAGGGCTAATGTTGCAGAATTATCCAGGCATATGTTTTTTTGTTTTGTTTTGTTTTGTTTTTTCCTGAGGCAATTGAGGTTAAGTGACTTGCCCAGAGTCACACAGCTAGGGAATGTTTAGTGTCTGAGACTAGATTTGAACTCAGGTCCTCCTGACTTCAGGGCTGGTGCTCTATCCACTGAGCCATCTAGCTGCCCCTATGCATGTTTTTTAAAAATAAAAAGCTTTAATTTAAAAAAAAGAAAGAAAATGGCTGATTTCAACTCTAAAATCCTAGTGCCCACAGAACTATAACTCCCTTACTCCAAAAATGCTTAGATTTTACCTCAAACCACTAACTTCTTCTCCACATCATTTATCTCTATACAAATGGCTGATCAGAAGGAAAGTTTGCAATGATGCCAGTGACATTTTTGTTTCATTCTAAAAACTGTACATGAATCTAGTTAGAGACACACATATTTCTGTAATCCTAGGAAAGGAAGATGTGTGCTTCCTGACAGGACAGCTCTGCCCCAGTCCTGCAGCCCATGGACAATCTCTTAGCTAGGGCAAATGGCTCAATAGTGTAGGAAGATTTGTCTCAATCACTAAAAAGAGCCAAATAGCATTTCGTGACACATTTAGGCTTATTTTGCTTTAAGGCTTATCCACCATCTGTGGGCTCTGGGAGGTTAGCTGCAGGTCAGCTCATGAATATGCACTAATATTGTTTAGTGTCTCCATTACTGACATCCCAACCTTATTCCCTCCCCCATCGCAAATGCACACACATTATTCACTTAAATAAGGAGAAACATTACCCTCATCATTCTATTGAGCATATAATTTATCAGCTATTCTCCTACAAAGGTATCCATAAAATCATTTTCTATTCAGACTTCAAAGAGGCAGATTCTCCTAATATATTTCTTTATCTGTATCTGCATGTTATTGCTATAGAAAGAAACTAGCCCTCTGGCAATGATGTTTTTCATTTAGAGAGCACTTGATTCAGGAAAGTTCATTTAAAGCTACATTGGGATCCATTTTAAATCAACAAACCTTTAGAGTTGCATCTTATTCTAGCAGTATTGCTTTCTATAGGGAAATTGATGATGATATTAATCATCATCATCATCATTTCTGAATTCAAGCCAGAAAAAAAGCTGTTGGTAAAATTATTTTAATTCTAATAACAGTGATGGGTGCATCTACTAGGTTATAAACTCCTTGAAGACAAGAGTTTGCATTATGTTTTTCTGTCTTTTCTTGTGCTAATACAGTACATTTTCAATAGTCACAAATGAATAACATATTTTGGATGAAATCCAATTCAATTGTGTGTGTGTGTGTGTGTGTGTATTAAGCACCTATTACCTGTAAGAGATCCCTGCTAGACATCAGAAATACAGGGACAAAGAAAGAAGAAAAGTAATCATTTCTGCCTTAAAGATGCATTTATCAAATAGACTTGATGGCTTTGGATTTATTTTAAATTATACTTTTACCTCAGTTCCAGCAAAAATAACTTTCTTCTTCTTCAGGAGGTTAGCAGACTAGATCAGTTATAGAATATCTGCCCAAGGCCCTTCCAATGTATGACTAATTATCTTTCTGGAAGCAGGCATCCTGCTTGAGGGAATGATATAAACCAAGCATGTTGCTTATCATGTTCAAAACTCTTCCCCATCCCACCAATTAAGAGATTATCAACTTCAAAATCAAGAGACCTCTTGTCATTCTTAATAACAAAATAAACCCTGGTGAGGTGGAAGAAGCACTTGATTGAGAATGAAAAGATCAAAATTCTAGTCCTTGATATATCTCTAATTTACTGTTTGAACTTCAACATTTCATCTCTTTCTAGGGCTCAATTCCTCATCTATAAAATGAGGAGGGGAGAAGAGGTTTGACTACATAAACTTGGAGATCTTTTTTCACTCAAGTTCTGTGATTTTAGATCACCAGTGCCATATTGTCAGAAGACCATATTTACTCCTTTTGCTTGGCTGTTTTGCTCAGCATCTAGCCTCAAGGTTCTCCTTTCCTTCTCTACCCATTGTGGCTACATTCTCACTCAATCTCTGATGCATATCAGATCTACAAGGGAAGTAGCATGAGAGTGAAATAACTAAATCAAAGAAAATGGCAAGACCAACCTGTTTGGTCTGGCATTTCCTGATGAAAAGAGTCCTGTTGGCCCTGAGTTTTTGAGTTTTTCCTATCTTCCAGTATTCTTTTGGTATTGTGATCTTTTATCTCTGTCCAGATATCCTTGGCTAATTTTTTCCTTATGAAAAAAATGTAATAAATGAATTTGTTCCAGAGCTCCTGGTGTAAATTCAGTTGATTTGGATATATCCGAAGTCATTCCAATTTGAAAAGCAAAGAACAAAATGGTGGATCTAATAAAATGAAAACAGACTTTCTCTTTGGACTAAAATGAAAGCACTCACTCAAATGGGAAAGGAAAATTGTGTGAAAAGCAATGAGTAAATGAAACTATGTTTATAAAGGATGAAGGCCATGTTTTTCCAATTAAGATTCGAATCTTGAAATTCTAACCACTATCACATATAACCCCAGCATGCCTATCAGCTGCTCAACCCACCGTCTTATTCTAGATACAGATTTTGTTAGAGTTGGCTGTAGTTAATGTAGTTCAAATTCTACATAAATCAAGACAAAGTCATGGTCTACAGAATTCCTAGTTGATCAAATGAAAATGGCAAAAAGAAAAGTCACTGTGTAAATATCATCTCAAGAGAGATGTCAAGTTTTACATTAAGCTTTAATCAATCAATCAAAAGTATTTATTAAATACTTGTTTTATGCCAGTAACTATGCTGATAAACATTATGGATTTAAAAGAGGGGAAGCAAAAACAGTTTCTTCCCTCAAGAAACAGAAGCTAAAAGAAGAGATATTGTATATATTGCTACACACAAGTTATATACATAGTAGATGGAAAATTGCCTCAGAGGAAAAGACCTTTGAAGTTGGAAGGACCAAGAAACACTTGTTTGCAGGAGTTAGCACCTAAACTTAGTCTTAAAGGAAGCCAGGGCTCCTTAGAGCCAGAATGTGAGTAAAAGGGCATTCCAGGCATGTAGGATAATCAGTCTAAAGAGATGGTGGATGAAGTACTGTGTGCAATGAATAGGTGGTGGTTTCCTTTCATTGAAGATCTGACCACTTGTCAGGTGTGATAGAGTGGAAATAGAAATAGTGCGTTAAACTATTCAATTCAATAATCATTTTTCTATAATATCTTTTTCTCTGAGTCATACATTTTGGATTTTCTTGGCAGAGATACTGGAGTGGTTTGCCATTTCCTTCTCCAGCTCATTTTACAGATGAGAAAAACTGAGACAAACGGGGAAAGTGACTTGCCCAGGTTCATACAGCTATGAAGTGTTTCAGGCCAGATTTATACTCAGGAGGAAGAGTCCTAATAATTTCAAGCCCAGTGCTCTATATACTATGCCACCTAATTGCCTTAGGTTGGCTACTGGTATCCCTTTCAACTTTCAAAATCTGTTACTATGATTCCATGAATCTATTTCTCATCCTATACACCATGACTTGCTTGCAAATATAATTTGTTCCACAGGTTAAATTTCCATTTCTGTGTGAATGACTCCTTGATCAAACATCAAGTTCTATTCTTTCTTCTAAATTCCAGTCCCATATTTCTTGCTGCCAGTTATCCAATTATGAACTCAAACTTAACATATCCCAAATTGAATTTGTCAACCTTTCTATTTCCTTTTGTGCACCAATATCCTCCCATTCACTTAGATCCATAAACTAGGGTCACTTTTGACTCTTTTGTTTCTCCAAATCTGCTTAATTGACAAGTCCTATCAATTTTTTCTCTAACTTCATTCATTCAAACTTTCATCTCTTTTTGCCTAGGCTGTGATAAAAGCCTAGTAATTGGTCTCTTTACACCTTCAATTCATCCTCCCCATATTTGTCAAAACAAAACAAGTTCTGATTCTGTCAATTAGCTGCTTTAAAAAAAAAAAAGGTATACACCTCTCAATTTTTGGAATTTAGCCTGGAATTTAAGGCCTTCCTTTTTGTCCATCCAACCTACCTTTTGAGTCATTATTATTATTTCTCTTCACACATTCCATACAACCTGTATTATTAGTTGTTCCTTTAATTTTACATTGTCTACAATAACCCTTGTTCTGCCTTCTGGGGCAAGAAGAACAAGTTTTTGAGGGATGATGATGAAAAAGGGATGAAAGTGGATTTTTAATGGAGTGAACCAGGAGAGAGCAATGTCATAGAACTCAAAAAAGGAGAAAATTTCCACAACAAAGGGGATGGTTAGCAAGGTCAAAATTTTCAGAAAGGAATATGGAGACTTTAAAAAAAGGTCATCATGTTCAACAGTTAGGAAATATCATTTTTTGAGAGTGCACTTTAAAAGGTTGGACTAAAAGTCAAAATAGGAAGTTAGTGGAAGTTGACAGAGTTCTGGTAGAAGTAGGGCAGTAAAAAGTAGGAAAGATGAAGAATAGCTTGAGGGGCAGGCAGGGTCAAGTGAAAGTGGGGGAGGAGGGATTTTTGTTTGTTTTTTATTTTTTAAGTAAAGGTGAAAGCCTAAACTAGTTTGGAGACAGTAAAGAAGGATAGGGGGAAAGATTAAAAGTGGGAGGGTGAAAGGTCATGGGGCTAAATCTGAAGTGGAAACAAGAGGTGATGAACAAGGGCACAAATAGAGGGATTATCTTTGGCAAAGAAAAGTGCTACCTGTTCTCTAAATAATGGAGCCAATGAGGAGAGGATAGTGAAGATGTAAAGGGGTTTTGAGATGTGGATTAGGGAAGCAGAGGGAATTAATAGTAAATAGCCTTATGAGAACAATCTTTGAGGCAGATTCAGAAATAACTGCACTGCAGGAAGAAAGTCATTTGGGAGTAGCTCATTAAAAGGAGCCTGATGGGCAAGAAACAAAACAATGTTGCTCTTCATACTCAAAGCAAGAACTTGAATACAGAAAATGAGAAGATGGGAAAAGGAGAGCTGACTTTTCACTCTCCCCAATATACAAAAAATGCAACTACAATCAAATTATATTGTCAAGGAGAAGGCCCTCAAAACACAACTATAAATAGTAACTCTATCCTTCAAGATAAGCCTCAAAATTAACCTCTTCTGGGAAGTATCTCCAAGCAGCTCTAATTTTGTTCTTTTTCAGAATTTGTGTTTTTTTTAATACCTGTACCATGTCAAAACATACATTTTTACACAGGGGATGGTATCATCAATAAGATTTACAGTTAAAAGAAAGGAACCTTGGAAGACCAGCTATTCTAATTCCCTCATTTTATAGGTCAAGAAGACCTAGATTCAAATGCTCTCTTAGATACTTATGTTCTGGGTAATCCTTGCAAAGTGACCTAACTTTTGTTTGCTTTAGTTTCCTCAACCATAAAATAGAAATTATAATAGAATCTATCTACCAGGGTTGTTGTGAGGATAAAATGAAATAATGTTTGTGAAAAATTATCAGGAAGAGGCATAGGAGGGCAATGGGGTGTGCTACAATGAACACTTTGTGAATCAGGATGTTCTAGAACCACTATTAACTTGGGCACACCAGCTCCCCTCTGAGACTCAGTTTCTTCATCTGTAAAATAAGTGAGTTGCACTAGATGAAAAAAGCTCATTTTCTATCATTTTATAAATCATTTTTACAATAACTTTGTAAAATAGACTGTGCCATTCCTACTTTATTAAGAAATTGAGACTCATAAAGATATGTAAATGGTTAGAGGAAGTTTAAAAAGGACTCCAATTCAAGTCTTATAACATGTAGCTACAAATTTAACATGCTTTACATTACCTCTGATGTCCAATCTTGCTCTGCAATCCTGTCTGAGGTTTAGGTTGAGATCTGCCCCTAGCTAGCTATGAGGCTAGAGACTTACTTAAAGCTAATATGATCTTAGGCTACATTTTAAAAGGCTTGATTACCAGAACTAGGAAGGTATTATCTTCTTGTACTTTGCCCTAGTCAGACTATCTCTGTCCAGTTCTAGGTGCCACATTTTCAGGGCATTGATAAGCAAGTGAGTATCTAGGACATTAACCAGAAAGGTGGATAATTTCCAGATCATGCTGTATGGGACTGGTTGAAAGAAGTGCGGACAAATAGCCTGAAAAATAAAGAGAGTCATGCATGACACAATGAATGTGTATAAATATTTAAATGACTATAATGCAAAAAAAGAATTAGACTTGATAGGTAGCTAGGTGGCATAATGGATAGAATGCTATGTGTAAGAAAACAGAAAGTATTATCAAAGGATTTTAGGACAAGAAGGAACTTCAATAAGAAAGACCCTGCTACCTCCCAATTCACTTTTGGATGACTATTAGGAAGTTTAGATAAAGAAATAGGAAGACCTAAGTCCAAATCTAGCCTCAGACACTAATTAGCTGTGTGACTCTAGTGAAATCATTTAATCTGTCTACTTCAGTTTTTCCATCTGTAAAATGGGGGTGATATATAATAATAACACTTACATCACAGGGTTGCTATGAAGTTGAAGCAAGGTAACATTTGTAAAGCAGTTTGCAAAACTTAAGATGTTATAGAAATGTTAAATATTATTATTATCATTATTAATTCTGCTTGATCCCAGGGGATAGAACTATGAACTATGGATTAAGTTGTAGAAAATTAGATGTTTATTGTCAAGAAAAACTTTCTAACGATTAAAGTTATGCAAAAGTGATATAGAGTTCCTTGGGAGGCAGCAGACTCCCTCTCTTGGAGGCTCCTTCTTACTCTAAGATTCTTTGATTATATTTATTTTCTTTCACATGACGTAGGAAAAGGGAAAAACCCAGATGTCTATGTAATAATAATGCTATAGTTTTGCATATTATCAGAACCAATATCCTTTCATACATAAATACATAAGATGGAAGGATCCACTTCTAGAAATTAAAACTAAAAGCTATCTTTTCAAAATGTTTCATTTTTTTTATTTTGGGCATATCCTGGAGGTCACCAAGACAAAGGAGAAACAAGCGATGATAATTTTTTTTTTAAAAAAATAGTATCACTCAATGCAACATGACCACACATATCAATGAATGTCATCTACTAGAAAAGAAAATGGATGTGCAAATAAATTGTTGTTTAGGAATAAAAAATATTATTTGTGTATGTTTAAGAATGGTTTAGGAGATTTAGGACCTGTATTCTAATGACATCTCTGCTACTTTCCATCTGTATGACCTTGCACAGGTCACTTGGGTATTCTGATCTTCCATTTTCTCATCTGTAAAATGAGAAAGAATAGTTGAGGTCCCTTTCAAAGGTTCCTTTCAGCTCCATATCTGTGATCCTATTATCCATCCATCTTTTCATTTATTTCCATACACTCCACTCTGAAAATCTAGTTAGATTGAATTTCAACATATCTCTTACCAACTTTTCTACCAAAATAACCCTTTTCAATTCAACTCAAGACTTCATAATATTACTCTGACATCTTTATCCATCTATCTCTGCCCTTCTAACATATGTGGAAAACAAAATCTGATGATTGGTTATCTCCTATGATTTCCAATAGAAGAGTCCCAAATGGTTACCTTTTCTAACCATATGGCATATAGAGTGGAAGGAAGCAGGAAAATAGAGTGAAAAGATTAGATGAGGCAAAAGGAGACAGGGATACAACTCACATTTCTGGCTCAAGTTCAGAGAAATTTGGTATGATTTGATGGACAGCTACCTCAAAGATTATATATTCTTGACCAAAATCTCCAACTCACCTGCCCTAAACACCTGAAATTCCCAGCTCTGATATTTTCTGGGAGAGGTGACCAATTAGTTTGCTAAATATTAATAGAAGTTAGCTTATCTGGTTAACCCATTATTATGCAAGAAAAATATCACCTTTGCTTTAATATTATGTGAAATAATTTCTGCACAAATTCAGAGTTCTGGTCCAGCTCTGCCACCAATTAAGTGAATAACCTTGAGCAAATTACATAACTTCTAATCTATAAAATGAATTTTTGGTAATCTCTAGAGTGCCTCCTACAGTTCTATGATAATTCATAAGGGAGGTTTTAATCAGAACATGGGGAGATTTGGGGTTAAAATGGAATACCGTGTGAGTCTCTAGTTAGCCAAGTAATAAGAGGGGACAAAAAACAAAAACAAAAACAACTAGATATCTAAGGAGAAGCTAGATGATTCATTGGGTAGATTGCTGTGCCTAGAGTCAGAAAAACCCGGGTTCAAATTTGACCTCAGACACTTATTAGCTTGTACTGGGCAAGTCATGGAACCTCTGTTTGCCTTAATCTGCTAGAGTAAGAAATGGCAAATCACTCCAGTGTCTTTGCCAGAAAACCCCATATAATATGCTATAGTCCATGGAGTTAGGAAAAATCAGGTACAATGATTGAATAACAATCTAAGGAAAAGTGCATATAAAAATGAGGAGGCCTAGAAGAGCATTGAATAAGAAAGAATAACATTTATATGGCTTTTAAAATTTGCAAAGTGACTAAGTCCTTTTCAAGACTAAGACCACCATGAAGTGTTCTCTCCTTCCCCCTCCACCCCACCATAATGTCTTCCCTTCACTGTGGTCTTTCTCCTTGCTATAGCTAACTGATTAGTCCGCTAAACTCCTCTATGGATTTAGGCTGCCAGTCAATGATATACTCATGACATATTCCTTTAATGGATTCTTCCAAACTCCTTTTTTTTTTAACCTTATCACTCTCCAAATCTATTTTATATCTTACAATTCCTCTTCATTTTGTCTGTAACCTCTTCTCCTAAATAAACCCACCTTTTGGCAAAAAAGAAATAGATAAATCAAATTTGCAAAGTGTTTTAGGTACATTATAAAAGAGCCGGTGCAGTTGTTAGCCTCCGTATCAGGTTCAAAACCTGACACATAATGACTATTGACCAATCACTTAATTTCTCAGCATCCCAGGCAAAACTCTAAAATTATAAAATGAAAAGTAATTGCTGATTTGCATTGGTAGGACTAAAGTTTCCTCACTGGGAAAGGTTCTAATCTCTTTTAAACCTCAAACTGACCCTGGGATCCGGACAATAGGTATTATCCTTATTTTTATAGGTGAGAAAACTAGAGCTCAGAATGGTTTAAGTAGCTTACACAGAATCACATAGTAAGTGTGAAGGTGAGTAGGATTTGAACCCAAGCTTTCCTGACTCTCAAGTTTAACACTTTATTCAGTTTACCACACTAGATTGGCTTGATTTCAACCATTCTTCCTTTTTAGAGATTAATTCCAACTATGGAATTTAGCAGTTGTCAGACTTAAAACACACAAACTTCTTTCTCCCCCATTTTTTTATCATTAAAGGGTAGGGTACTACAGTGAGGGGATATGGATTCAAATCCTACTTGTTACTATTGGTATCCCTTTGGGCACCTGTGCTATTTATCCTCTTTGTGACTTGAATTTCTTCATCTCTAAAATGAAGGATTTGTATGGTCACTTACAACTAACTCTAAATGTATAATTCTCCTCATTATTGGAAAAGAAAGATCAATATTTTAATCTAGATCATCTATCACATACCTTTACTCTATCTCCAACTATGGTTAATCTGATGCTTTTTTTACATTTAAGTATTTAGCTTTCAAGAATTTTTTAGCCACTGTAGAGAAATGTATTTTAAAAAGTTTACTGCAGCAAGACTATGTGATGAGCAACCATGACACACATTGCTCTTCTCAGCAATATATTGATCTAAGACAATTCTAATAGATTTGGGATGAAAAAAATGCTATCCACATTCAGAGAGTACTAGAGAGAATGAATGCAGATCGAAACATAGTTTTTGTTACTTTTTCCTCCTCATGATTTTTCCCTTCTGTTCTAATTTTTCTTTCACAAAACGACTAATATGGAAATTTATATATGTATATATACAATATACATATATAAAAATGACTCTGTGTATAATCTACATCAGACTGCTTGCTAGAAGTAAAAGATCCAGATAAAGAAGTATCCACAATGCTTCCCTTCCCTGTGAACACTTCACAAACTACCATCACTTCCCATCTTCTATTCATCCAGACTACATTGCTCCACTCTCTTAGTGAGGCCATGTGGTTAGTAAGGCTGAACCAAAAAGGGAGCAAAAATGCTATTCTCTTTCTTCTACAACTTTACTCTTGAGACAAGCAAAGCTGTGCCCTTGGAGTGCTACAGCAATTACTAAAACAGGCAACAGTGAATGCGGGGTAAAATACAGTATTTGAAGTCAGATAGCCTGAGTTCAAATCGTAGCCCCCCTATGTCACAACTTCTTTAGGTTTATTTCATCTTTAAAATAAGGGAGGATTAGACTAGGTCTCCAAGGCTCTTTTCCAATTTTAATCCCATAAATGTATGATCTTTATTTTAATGCCATAAATGTCTCATCTCCTCTGGTTCTACCATAATTCTTTCCCAACACTTGTTCTTAGCCTGGAGTTATGAATTTTTTTAAGTTATAAAAGAGTTAACAATTTTGATGTGATTTCCTTTGTAATCTTACATAATTTATGTCATGCATTTAAGAACATTATTCTGAGAATGGGTAAATTTTACACAACTGTGCCCTACAGTCCATGACTTAAAAAAAGGGTTAAAACTCCCCTGAATTTCAAAGCCCCATAGTCCCTTTGCTCAAGCTGGTGTTTGCCTAAAAGCTTATCATCTTTTCTCTTTCTCCATCCCAATTCATCCCATTATCTTGAATTAACTTTCTACTCAAATATTACCAAATATGCCCAGTAATAGCTGGGGATAATTTCTTTTTCTTCCCCACGTTAAGACTAGATTATCTCATGTTGGAAATATTTCGATATGTGCAAAATAATCAATAATCATTTTCAAGAAAACTTATAATATGTATTTAACTACATTTAGGAGTATAGAATGATTTTAGATACCTTCATAGTCATATCTTCAATTGCTAAATCTGTGGGAATTTTGTTATCAGAAAAAGCCATTATTTACTTCCTTCATCATACATCAGTCACATTATTCATTGAGGGGCAGGGTATGAATCTCCTCCTGGCTCTGAGGCAGGTCCTTTAATTTCTCTAGGTAACACATTCTTCATCTGTATGATGCTGTTGGATGATCTCTAAATCCCCATCTTCTTCCCAAGTGACCCAAGTCTTTTTGAAAGAATCCATATTCCCAAAGGTCCTTTTCTTTAAAACATTTGTCTGGAGAATGGCCAGCTCATGCTGTGCCTGAATGCACCAAGGTGCATATGGATGTGCCCTCACTAGGACTTCCACCTGAGACCAAAACAGAAAACCTTTTGCATCATTTAAAAACAAACAAACAAACATCAGTCAGGGCATGGCATACTATCAAAATTCAAGACTCAGCAACATGTTTTGCATCCGGTCTTTAAAAAATCCGTAAAGAATGCTTTCTTTGGCTTTTCGGGGGCCACTTGAAAGTCAGCTCCACTCTCAAAAACTATGGCTCAGAAACTACATTTTGTTTTATTTCTACCCAAGCCTATTAAAATTTTTAGCATAAACAATGGATAAAAATTCCAGTCAATTTTTATTCTTTGGAAAAAAATAAAACAATCAGCCTATTTGAAATCATTTTAAGAATTTTAATCATAACAAATGTTTTAACAGTTGTCATAAAATCAACATTACCACATATACAAAGGACAAGACATCAGTCTGGCATACAAAAATACCACATATTAAAATAGGGATCCCTGGGGAAAAAACACACAACTTTCTAAGACATCATCTATGACAGAAAGAGCAAGCAAAGAATGCTTTTAAGACATTCAGATTTATAAACAGCAGCTTCATATCCCCTTTACAAAGTCAATATTTGGCAACATTTGGATGATATTTCTACACAGCCCAGCAGCTCATATATCTGTAGGGCTACTTAGCCCTTTAAAGAAAAGCTTCTAAAATAAATTATCCACATTATTGCAAATGAAACATGTCACAGACTTGAGTTAACAGCCTCTGAGCAGTATTAATCTTAGCTATTTGACTGGAATATTATCAACTGGAGAAAGCTAGAGAAGACTACAGAACCTACAAATGAAACAGCATGACTGAGACTTAGGGTTTGTGTGGCCCTGAACTGGAGCCAACCTCATACTTGCATATGGCAAATGAGCAAAACATATACAAGAAGTAGTAAATATATGAAACAAGGAAGAAAAGATGAAAATAGAACCTCTAAAAGTTAAGAATAAATGTTTTCCAAATCCAATTGCAATTATCTCTTTAAGTTGGCTAATGTATCCAAAGGAACATGCCATAAGCAGTCCAAGGATGCTAGATTTCTATTTTTCAGTACAATTTGCCTTCATCATGCGTCTGAATTTGCCAGGGTATTAGCAACCTAAGGAGAGAAAATCTGTACAAGAGGGGCACAATTTGACTCCTTCTTAGATTGCTAAAATAATTCAAATCCTCTCAGCTTCTCTCTAATTCAAATCCTCTCAATCTCACTATAGTTAGCACATTCTGAACATGCTGTTCATTTTTAAGTCATTTAAGATCCTGGTTGAAACAAGAGGGTTGTTAAAAAGAAGCTTGTGTCCAATCTAGTTCATTACTGAGGGGGGGGGTTCCTCCAACTGAATTTTGCTAGTCATCTTGGAATCCCACAAGATTAACTTTAGTTTTAGGCATTGTTACTAGACTTTACTACTTTTAAGAACTTGCTTTCTTTCTCAGAGGATATCTCACTACACAATGGCATTTGGTAAGCTATATCCCATAGTCAGGTAAATTTCAGAAAAATCCCACAAATGATATTTAAAGCATGCTAATTGTTCCTAATAAGACAGCATATATGGCACCAAACTGATCTCATTTAACAGACATCTGATTCTCTGATCTTCTTTTCCCTCCATTTTACTCTTTTCCCCACTAATACTATCTACTGTTGATACTTGTGGATTATATTACTGTATACTTCAAACCAGAAAGGGAGAACCATTTGCAGACAATCTTCAACAGCACAAGATAACCCATATCCTAGAGATCCTCTACAAATTAACAGATTTTATTTTTTTCATGGACCATTATTTCTATAGCTTATCGTGATGTGTTTCAGGGCAATGACATATTGGGGAAAAAATTGGCAAAGGGGCTGAATCTCATAACATCCTTAAGAATATAAAGAAAAAAGTCACATTATGGCAAACTTTAAGAGTTCTTCAATATTTTGCCCAATGTAGTGATTGCCCATAAAATATAATAATAACACTAACAATACCTTTGATTTCAAGAATTATTCAGAGAGTACAGGACCCACTTTACCATCATGATGTCTTTTGCCTGAAAACATACAACAGTGTAAGCTCAGAAATGCACTTTTAAGAAACAATGTCCTGTATATGTGAGGTAAGATTTAAAAAAACCAATAAAATTCAGAGTTCAAAAGTCATGTGCTGCCATCTTCATTGAGCTCTCAAAATAATAAGCCTCTTGGGAGGCAATGGATTAAAACTGAAAAATTATTATATTCCACATTGATCAATGGCTGCCATGCCAAAAATTTATATAATATGATCAAAATTTCCACAAACATGTAATAGATGTGTTTTTATTACATGTTCACTCCTTGTAGTTGGTAGAGACAACAGTATAGCCTATGACAATTAACTAATAAATTAAATATACATCCAAAATCATTGAAATATATATAATAACAACCTGGTAAGTGGCACATTTCCATCAGGATTTTACACATAATTGGTAGCACATGATTAAAAACAACTAAAAATCTTTTATGTATATGTAATTTTTAACTTTTACAATACATGGAACTAAAGCATAAACACATATTCTGATGTTTGACTATGTCCAAAAAAATCTATTTAATTTTCATTAACACATTCCCCAAAAATGTTTTGAGATTTTTTAAAAAGTGTAAGAGCATGACCACCAAAGTATATTCTTAAAAATAGAGATCTTAATTACTTCTTAAGCTAAATAATAACCTTTATCTTTCTTTTGTCTTTCAAGTGTGAAATCCTGCTTGAATTAAGGGCACAGATGAAGAGGGCAACCAGTAGCCATTAACTTACAAACAAATAATCAATCATGTGTTGTCCCTTTTTGTTGAGGAATCAAAGATAAACTGGTTTGTTTCATCTATTTACACATTTCATCAGGTTTATCTATTTAAATGTTGCATTTTCCCATTTAGACTGTGTTTCTAATGTTCTTGTGTTTGTATTCTTGACATGTGGCATAGCATCTAGATACGTAATAGATACCAAACAAAAGCTGTTTTTTAATTTCAAAGTAGTACAAGCTCCAGTCCAAGTGAATTTACCCCTGGAAAGAACTGATTTAATAAAATTAAAAAAACAAACAAACAAACAAAAAAACCCTAGGTAGGGTTAGAAGAGACATGGATAAAGGGAATGAGAAAGGAGTGATTTTTTTTAATGTGATCATTAATTTAAAGTGATAATTTTGCTCTTCTATTGTTACTAATAAAAGATAAGTTTAAAAGTATCCCAAATGAAAACAAACCAAAAACTCTGTAACAAAAACAAAACAAATATTTACTTAAGATGAGGGAGGTGACATTTATCTGTCATTCTCAGAAATGCCCTTTTAAATATTATTGTTCATTAAAAGTATCAAGTTTGTTCAAATAAGCTGTTCCGGTGAAATGACAATAAGACACCGAGTTCCTAATACTAACTAGATATATGACTTTAAAGTAAGTGCTTTGACTTCTTTGAATCCTCAATTTCTTCCTTTCTTAAATGGACATGGTTGAGGTTGGAGTGAACATTCTTTAAGGTCTTAAAGCTACAAGATCTTGAAACTATTATTTATATATCACTGCTTTTTTACTTTTGAGAAATTAATGCCCCACTTAGATATTAACAAAATCAGTATCTATTCCATACAATTCAAAAGGAAACCAAGAGAGAGAATAAATTCCTACAAAGATGACATAGACAAGAGTCTTATCCTCCTTTTTTGAAAAATAAGTCATAAAAAAATCAACTCAATTCGAAGAGGAAAAAATTAAATCAAATACTTAAAATTTTCATTACACTTCAGGTAATAAAAATATTAACACATTTTACATAAATTTTATTGCTCTGAAATAAAACTGCAAAGCAAAATGTGGTAAATATCCTTTCAGATACATGAAACCTTGAATCATCACACTGGATAAATAGCTTTGGGGGGAGAAATTGGTCTTCAGATAAGGATGAATAAAATGATACATAAATCTTTGTCTTTTGATCTAATTACCACCATCCCTAGACTGTTCAATGTCGTCCTTTATTAGATATACAAGTGATTTTATAGTAAAGTTTTGTTTTGTTTTTGTAAGTCAAATAACTTCCTTAAGAAAATTAAGTGAATTATGAGAATGAAATAAAGTAAGAAATTTGTTAGTAAACCAATGGGAGGTTACAAATGCTAAATTTTCAGAGAAAAATGAAATATAAACCTGAAAAAAGTCCCCTACTTAGTCCTCTCTTTGAAATGCAAAATAGTATTTCTGTTTCAGTTTGGCATCTGAAAATTTATACACATATATTTCTACATACAAATATACACAAGCAATCCCAGCGAACCACTTCATCTAGCTGGTAGGTTTTAAAGGATAATCAACACAACTAAAGACCTTTTCTATTAAAACACTGCAGGAAATTCTAACTCTTGAATTCCCATACTCACTAGAGTTAAATGCATCTTATTAAAACATCAATGCACTTAGTATTGGGGAGAAAGGAAAGAAGTGAGATGAGTAGGTTGTCTTACTCATCCAAAAGACATCAAACTGGGGGCCACAAAATTCTGAAACAATTTCACATCATATACCATGCACAGTTTATAAGCCAAAAATATTTTAGAGCTATTGCTTAATAAGAGCAGATTTAGCAAAGAGAAATATTTGCACATTTGTCTAATAAGCCTTTCATCACACTGTGGCTCAAAAATCCCACATGTAGAGGCGCGATAGACATTCAAAGTTTGTTTTATCATTTGTTGATGCAAACTAACTAATAATCACAGAGGAAAATCAGTGGACTTTCATCCTTAAATACTTTAAATACTTGATTTTGAGTCCACTGACAGCCCAAAGAGGAAAATAAGAGGAATTTTCAAATTACATTATTACCCAGTCTTTAACAAGAACTAAGGCCTCATAGATCAATCTTCAAAGTGCATCTATATAAATAATGCCAATATGATTAACCAGCACATGATTACAACTCCTGCTGTGACCCATGATTTAAATGAACCTTAAGTTTTATTGTGGAGTTTTTCATTTTGTTTACAGAAACCAAAATATCTTAGAGCTCTCTATAGTCATCAGGCGTAAGTGTTTTGACACAGAAAACTTAATCATTACAATTCATGCCTTCTACAATTGGCTGTATCTACCATTAAAAAAAAATGCTGTGGGTTTTTTGGTCAAAAATTTTACTCTTGAATTGAGTGTTCTTTTGCTAATACTGTATTCACATTGAGTGAGGTCCACTGAAAAAGAACAAACTTCATGCTCTTGATTGCTGAATATTTACAAAATACCTACAATCCTTTACATATCATTTAAACATTATAAAAATGACTAATATTTAGTTTTAAAATCCTACATTTCAGAATCACATCATTTGACAGGTTTCTTTCAATTCACTTATATATCATCAAATAAACCCTTTCCTGCCTCTCAGAGAGGCCTAAGCTAAAAATAAACACATAGATGTATCAATCAAAGAGAACAGCTGGTGAGAAAGTGATATGCATTACCCCTGAAATCAAGATGGTGCCAACAGAAATCCAGGAGAGCCTACCTATGGAAAATTAGGCAGGTGAATATAAAAATAAGTACTCTCTGATTCTTTTTTGTTGTGCAATGGAATGAGTAAAAAAGACCAGAGGCAGACCTGAGTTCTCTTCCTGGCTCTGTGTAAAATGATTTCACACCTCTCTGTGTTTCAGTTTGCTCAGTTGTAAAATGAGACAGTGGGAATAAAAGATTTCTGTAATCCCTACTAGCCCTAACATTCAATTTATTTAAATCCATTCAAATTTGTATTTGAAAAATGAGAAGTTTTATTGGTGTGAAGATCTCGGTGTATGGAAATCTTCTCTTTTAGTCAGATTGTATGGTGAGTAAAGGGTGCAGCTGGCTTGGATGTTTTACTGACAAATTATCACAGTAGAAGTTAATTCAAATATAGAAAGCTAAACTGAATTTCTATAAGCCTCTTAGCTTTTTAAAAATACCTGATTATTCACAAATAAAAATGACTGATACACAAGTACACTAAAAACTTCAGGCAGAATCCACTTTAAAAAATTCAAGAGTAATGGGAATTTTTTTTAATCTTTTTTTTCAAATTTAAAGAAAGTAGCAAGACCAACAATCTATTACAGACTGAATTAGCTTCACATTGCTTAAATGCAAAGTCAGATCAGAACTAGATTGTTAAGCATAACTTTCCTGAATAGTTTTTATTGCAAGGTTTCATACTAAGAAAAACAGAACATCCTATTGTAGATTAAAATCTAAAATAAAGTACATCACAAAATGGGAGTACTAGATCATGTTATATTACAAAGTAGTCCATTTCTACACACTGTACACAAAGACAATTAGTTTCCAACATTTTCAAAAAAAAAAAGTGGCATAGCTTAAAATAAGAAGCATAGGGATCTCTTGAACATTTTTTTAAAATGCATTTTCCAATTTGCTTATGTAATAGAAATAAGCAATTGTTTAGGTTGGACATGCATTACAGAATCCTGGAAAACTATGAGAAATTGACACTAACCCAACAGTATGTGGTGTTACATAACATAGGATAGTATTCAGTTACTATGATACCTAAATTATTAATACCAAATATTTGTTTTATAATGCCCAATGAGTCTTACAATATGGCATTTTAACCTAATTTCTTGTTTATCTTTCCAAATGAATTTCCTAAATATCTCAAAAAAAATAGATTAAGCAAATTTAATGCTTCATTATTAAACTAGACATTGATACTAAAATAGTCATACCAATTTCCCTTAATATTATCATTATTCTTTTTGTGTGATTCCAGTGCCTTATAACAGATGAACTCCATTATATTGTTATACATAGTTAGAATGTATTGAGAGATAATACTTGAATTACTAAATACAAAAAACGAATTTGTTCCATAATTTTATAAACTACATTTTCAAATGTGGTTATTAGGGACCTGCCTATCAGTTTCTATTTTTCCTTATTTTCCTTCGTTCCATGGAACTTGAAGAGAGATATCCACAAGTTAAATTCTATTCATATGCTATTTGATTTACCAAACTCACATGAATTAGAATTGTCAAGCCCACAGTTGCTTGTTTTATTTATCAAGGGGAAAAATAGCAACGGACTGAGATCTATTATTTAATGAGTCCCTCCTTCACAGGTTAATGTGAAATAATATACAGTGAATTTTTTCATTTCAAACAGGAATGTACCAAGCTAAATCAACTTGCTACTTTCCTCAACATATAAATGCTTTTCTTTGTACTAGCACTTATCTATTTTTGTATCAACAATTAAAAAAAAAAAGATGCAATTCCATGTGGCTTGTCACCTTGATGTCAATATCATTTTCCGAAGAACTATCCTATAATGTGTATGTATCCATAAGCCCATATCTGTCATCAACTGAATACATCTGTTATCATTTAATATTCAGAGAAAAATGAAAATATCACCTCTACTTTTTGCCATACTTGCAACTCCAAACTCAAATATGGGAAAAGAGGATCAAGGTGATATATGTGCACTTCTTCATAGAAAGAATTCTGTTTTCCCATAACTTCTTGAAAAGTTTCTTCATGTCCATAAAGATCTAGCATCCCAAATACTTTCTGAAAAGATTTTTAAAACCTGAGGTAAATGAAACATAGGTGTGTGCACATGCACACACACACACACATATTTACACTTCTGATTATTGTTTTGCAAAATGGCTTGAGAGGGGAAAAAAAGATATGCAAATTTTCTACAGTAATAAATCATTCCTTCCTTGCTATTTGTTTTATTGCTTCCCTGTAGGGCTCTGCACTTTAATAAACATAGAATTTTAACTACAGGTAAAGACAAAAGGATAGTGCATGACAAATACATCACACATGAAACACTTTCCCCTCAAAATATTTGCTCTGAAAAACTATAGTCCATTTAATTTATTTTAAGTTAGGTGCAATTCCAAAGATACAAAAATCCCTCAAACTAAATCAAGACAGTTCTGGTTTTACAACAGTTTTCATTTTGTTTAAAAAAAAAAAAAAAAAAAAAAAAGGAAACCAGCATTGCATACCTGTTACATTGATTCTCATGTTTAATTCTACTTCTATACATAGCATTTTGATTTTAATCTACTGCATTTAGAGATCACATCATATATACTTGTACAGTATAACATCTAGGTAGAATATGTTTTAACATGATAAAATCATAAATTACAGTTCATTTAATAAATTATTATGGTGATGCATGCAATCTCCTTCCAAGCTGTGAGCATCACTCAGTACAGTTTCCCTCTTATCTTGTTGAGAGGTCCTGCATTCTGCCTTTCGGGTCTATCTTCATATAATTAAGTGGCTTACCCAGTGCCCAGTGCCCTGCACCAATTGGTCAGTGTTGCCGTATACACCTCACTGTGATCCCATCACCAATACCTTCTCAACCCCTAAGTTGGCACACACGTGGAATTTCACTTTGTAGTCTTTCTCAGCCACAGGAGATCACAGTGAAGCGCTTAGAAATGCAAGACATGTTGTGCAGAACGATGCCCAGCAGGAAAACCAGGACGCAGGCCACCAAGATCACAGTGCAAACCCCTGACCAGGTGGAGCTTTTCACCACGCCCCTCCTGTCTTGCTCCTCCTCCATCACCGCATCTTGGGGAATCCCCCCCTGCAGAGGCTGCTGTTCTGTCGGAATCGTCACCACGGTGACAGACTTTTGCTGGCTACCTGGCAAGAGGCGACAGCCAATGTCTCCAGGCAATAATGCTCGCTCCTTGGAGATGGGTAAGGGTAGCATGTAACACCCATTGCTAGGAAGTTTGATGAAGACTGGAGTGTGCTCCGAAGTGTGGGGGATTGCAATCACTGCAAGCACCTCGGGATCATCAGGGAGCTGGGAGACAGAGAACCCTGGGGGAAGCTTGGTGATACCCCTGCACCACGGGCACCGCAGGTCCTTCTGGCTTGTCCTCATTTGCTGGAGGCAAACTGAACAGCAGGTATGTTTGCAGTCTAACAACTTGGGCCTCCGTCTAGGACTGTAATAATTGAAACAAATCTGACATTCCAGCAAAGAATCTTGAGAAAGGGTCTCCATCATCACCTCAGGGCAGGGAGGGGCAGGTTCCAGACCTTGAAGTTTAGTCCACAATTTAAAGTAGGGTGGGGTTTTGCTCAGGATACACTCTTATTGTTGGAGTCCTTCCAATGCAGGAAAATGACCAGGAAGTTCATAGGCATCTATCACACTTGGTCATGCCTGAAGGAAATACAGAACACAAATAAGTTAATTGAAAAAATTCAACTGAACTCAGGAAAAGAATAGATGTCTGTGCATATGTTTATTCATGCAATATTTCAAACCACCTGAGAATTCTTTTTTTTTAACATAAAATATAAAATGAGAGATTTTTTTTAGCAGCCAAACATCTCCCTCCACCTCCCACACTCAGAAAATCACTAGCTATTTTCAATCTTAAACTTCTCTACAAATCCTTTAAGAGCATAAATCTAAATTAAGTCTTGACAACAAGTAAGGTTTCCAAAAGTGTTTCTACCCTTAAGACTATGTGAATTGTCCAGGACTTATGCAAATCCTAGGCTTCAAATAGGTTTCCAAGAAGAATGGGACTCATTCAAAAGAAAAACAAAAACAAAAACATTCAGTGAGCTCCCTTAGATCCCTAAGTTTGTTTCTCCAGGGTATTAACTTTTTTTTTTTTCATTTCTACATTTTTAAAGGAATATGAGTTCCTTTTCCGGCTAGGACAAATCCTGGAAACATCAAACAATTGATAATTTTTTCTTCATTCCCTAATTGTATATACCCATCTACATTTTTATCTTTTTTTTTTTTTTGGTTTTCCTTGCCCCTAATAATGAAAATATATTTATTTAGCATTTTGAAGTTTTCAAAGCTCTTTGTATACGCCTTATCTGACACTCGTGGCAATCTTGAGGAAGGTACTATTTGCATTATTACCTCCATTTTACATATGAGGAAACTGATGTTTAAAAAAAATTTAAGTGACTTTTTTTGTGCTCCCATGTTAAATGTCAGTGTCAGAGGTGGTAGTTATGCAGACTTCCAAAAGACAATTTTTCTCTTATTTTTGTGACCTTCTCACACCAAGATAGCTTCATCCTAACAATGAAACAAGTACATATTTTTACATATATATATATATATATATATGGTTTTGATAGAATGTAAGCTTCTTGAGAGTATAAAACTTTTAGTTTTGTCTCTGTAATATTGGCATCTAACACATAAGACAATTAATAAATACTTGAAAACAAAGGAGCCAAAAAGGAGTTTAGTATAATAGTTCAAGCAAAGGGAAATGATGTCCTCAACTACATGACTGGTTAGAATGAAGGGAATGGATGTTTGATATGTTATAGAGGTAGAGTCAACAGGACTTTGCAATTGGCTAAATCGGAGAAGTAATGGAAAGTGAGTATAACTTCCAAGACTACAAACTGAGATGACTAAAAACACTGAGGTTACAAACTTGAATGACTAGAAGTATGAGGCCCAAACTTCTCACCAAAAAAAAAAAAAAAGGAAAATTAGGGAGATTGGTAGAGAAGAAGATAACATGCTGGGTGGGTTGAGATGTCTGCAAGACACTTAGTATTGGTGACTCCCTCATAAATACCTCTAATAGATTCTGATCATTTTAATAACTTTCTAATTTTGCATATAGTACACATATAGAATATTTCTTATACAAGGAGCTTATAAATTCTTTTAATAATTGTGATTCTTGAGGAAATACCTACTTCCTGACAGAGAGGTAATTAACCAGAGTAAAGGATTGTTTTGTTTTTTGGATATGGTCAACACAGATATTTTGTTTAACTTACTTTCTGAATGGAGGAGGAAAGATGAGAGGGAGAGAACATGGATTTTCATTGAAAAAAAAATTTTGATTTAAAAAAATTTTAATAATAAACAATCAAAAGAGATTGTCTTTCTTTTATGCCATTACTCTGCCTGATTTCATAGCTTTTGTGAACCAGACATATCTAAACCAAATATAGTTTTTGACAATCAAACATATTGCTACAGAGAAAGAAAATATAAACAATCTTAAAATGATATTTGCCATTAGAAACTTAAGCTTTGGCCATCTCTTCTTTCCTGTTCTTCTCTTCCCTAAGTACAAGAAAAACTTTTGCCAGGTATCATTAATTTTTTTAATCATCATAAATTTTTATAAAATGAAAACCTGGGTATATGCTCATTTACAAAACATTCTTCAAGTCTGACAATTTCTATGTAAGGAAACTTCATTTTCTGTTTGACATCAATGATAAAATAAAAATTCTATTGTGTTGAAAATCCCTTTGGCTCAAGAGTGTAGTAACATAATTAAAAGGATATTGGACCTGAAGCACTGATTTGAATCTATGATCCAGAACTTTTTAGCTATGGTGACCATGAACCCATCACTAAGACTCTCTAAACCTCAGAGTTAGAGGAAGTTTCCTCACACAGGAATACCCCACACCAATGAAATCACAGGTACAGTGCCTAGCAGGCACCTAATAAATTGTTGAAGTGCCCTAATTAGGAACTACTGTCATGTACATATAGTATCTGTTTAATTTCATTGGTTATAAAAGTACAAGGTCAGGCAAGAGTGAAAATACATATTTTAGTAGGGGAAGATCCAATTAGAGGAAGCAACAGGAACAAGATGGTAGTTGAATATTTTATGAATTGGGGAAGGACTTTTTTTTCTTTTTTACAGAAGAAATTACTTTTTATCTTCAACTAGCTTGGATACCATAATTTTAAGAAGGATTTAAGATACAAAGGGAAACAACCTATATGTACAAAAAAAATTCATAGTAGCTTTTGGGGCAAAGAACTAGAAACTAAAGGGAGGGGACATCAACTGGGGTATGGCTGAACAAATTATGGCATATAAATATAATGGAATATTATTATGCTATGGGACATCTAGGTGACACAGTGGATAGGACACTGAGTTTGGAATCAGAAAGACCTGAGTTCAAATCCAGACATGCACTAGTTGTGTCACCCTGGACAAGTCATTTAAGCCTGTTTGCCTCAATTTCCCCATGTAAAATGAGCTGGAGAAAGAAATGGCAAAACACTCTTTTTGCCAAGAAAACCCCAAATGGAGTCACCAGGAGTCGAAAACATTTGAGCAGCTTTAGAGTAACAGCCATCCATAAAACTTCCTTTCACCACTACTATTTTAGTCTATAACCACTTTATGATCCAAATTTAAAATTTAATTTTATTACTTCTACCTCCATCCATTTAACCCAATGCTAACATAATGAACAGTATCCAATGTCTTCTTTTAAGACCAGAGGAAATTTACTGCAGTTCATATTTTCAGAGCTTAACCACTTAAAGTATTTTGACAGCAGTATCTATAATTTATAAATCATTTCATTCTGTATTAAACCACGCTGCACTGCATTCCAGTTTATTTTCTAGGGCATAATTAGTGATGATGATGATTAGTTAGGTAAAGAGAAGAGAATTTATGAGGCTATAGAGTGAATCTAATGATGAATCATTCTTTCCCCCTTTCCTCATAAACTAGAAAATCTTGACTGAACTTAGTAGAAAGAAAGAAAAAGAAGTGGATTAGAAGATAATTACATATAATTTCAACTATGGAATAGGAAAGATTTTTTATAAGTTGTGCATTTCTTTGACAAAACTATTTTGGCTTTGTTTTATTAATATGTAAAAAGATATGGTATTCAAATTTTTAATAAATAGGAATGAGCATTTTCCACAGAAATTTGTCATACTCATTTGTCATAGTCCTCAACTTCATTCTCATAGAATGAGATTTTTATGTTTGGTACGTAAATGTGTGTAGGTAGGTAGATTCCAATATTTGTGTATGTGTGTATATATATATTATATAGGAAGCTATTATCTAGGAAGCTAAATGGGGCAGGGATAATCTTGAATCTGAAGTTCAGAAATACCTATATGCAAATCTGTTCTCAGGTACTAACCAGGTATTAACCCGGACAAGTCTCTAAACTGCTATCTGCTTCAGTTTCCTCATTTGCAAAATGGGAAAACATAACAGTATCTATCACCCATGTTGTAAGGATAAAATGAGGATAATGACAGCATATCTGCAAAGTATTTTGTCAGATTTAAAGCATTATGTAAATTGTAGCTATCATAATAATTATTATAACATATAAATACTTGAGACAGTGTCAAAACTTTAATGATTAGAACAAATGTATACCTTGATTTTGTGCTTGAGATCTTGGGTATTTTATTTGTAAATTTTTTTATTCATTTTAAACTTAAATTCAAAATGTGGGGAGGGAAGAACATTTCCTTGTACACAGCTGATAAGAGAGGATTTGATATAAAACAATAAATTTCCATTTCTAGAAAGACTATATAATATATATATATATATATATTTATATATATATTCTTTTCAAAGCTATCCAGCTTTTATTTTGTTCTCTGCTGTGCAGTTTTTACTTCATTTTTCCCTCCCTCTCCTCACCACCCTAAAGAAGTCTACAAAAAAATGCAGATACACACACACACACACACACACACACACACACACACACACACACCCCATACTATGAATATTTCCACTTGTTTTCTCTTTATCTAGAGGTGGATAGCATCTTCCTTCTTAAGTCCAAGTCTTTCCATGTTTTTCTAAATCAACCAGCTCATCATTTCTTACATCACAGCAGTATTCCAACATAATCACATTCTATATAGAGATTGTCCATGAAATTTTTGTTTTCCCCAAATTTTTAGCATTCCTTCTATTCTTGGCTACACTGGTTTTATTTATACAAGAAAATTTTTAGCTTCAAATAATGGCAATTATCCATTTTGCACTTCAACAATGCTTTCACCTTACAATTTTGATACTTCTGAGTCTCTTTCCTTTGTGTATTTTGCTAGTGATTTCTTTGAACCTCCGGACCTTTTATTCTTCCAAATGAACTTTTATTATTTTTCATAACTAAGTAAGATAATTTTTAGAAACTTAGTTGTAACATTGAATAAATAGGTTAGGTAAACTTGTCGTTTATTTATTATATTGGCTTTATCTACCCCTGAACAATAAATATTACTCTATTTAAATCTGAATTACTCATATAAAAAGGAAATCTTGTTTCTTTAAGTATGAAAAAAAATGCCAGACATAAAGGACTGGCCAGGATTTAAGGGGGAAAAGTTTTGTGCAGCTTCTAAGGAATATTTCAATGTTTTTTATTTTATTTTTTTCCAACACAGAAAATTTCTTCTGATCATTTTTATAAATAACAATTTCAAACCTATTCAGAAAGAAAAATTGCATAACACTTTTCATGAAACTTGTCAGTGGTATAGAATAAATGTACCATACTTTAAGTTTATAATTCACAATACTTTTTTGAATTCTAGTCTTAGGAACATCAACTAGAAAAAGGTAAAATAAGTAACCCAGAATAATGAGGGGGTTAACTTACATCAAAGCATCTTAAACTGTGGGTCCCCAAATGAGGTCACATAACTGAATGTGGGGGTCATGAAAAAATTTGGCAAAAGGTTTCTGAATGTAGTGACCAAAAAGTAATTCAAAATCAAACATATAATGAATCCAAGGTGTTTCAAGCAGTGCTTGCTTGATGTAACTTCACTGTAGCCTTGGTTCTGAACACACAACATGCATACTTTACACTGTGCAAGCAAGAGCATTGCCAGAAACACCTCATCTCAGATTCAAGATGGGGTCATGTAAAAATTTCTTGGACACAAAGGGGTCACTGGAAAAAGTTTAAGGAGCTCTGGTCTAGATGTCCACTTGCAGCTCTAAATTTTATGATCTTATGGTTTTATGCTTAGATTCTCAGGAAATCTCATATATTCTGATTTGCAGTAATGGCAACTTTGTTAATAATAATGATTCATCTTGAATCAATTTTGTGATTTCATATTGTTAACATCTTAGTTATCATGACTATTTTAATTAATGGTTCTATATAATGCCCTTTACATTAATGGCTGTGTTGATTCTAGCTGTCCTATCTCTGGAGAAACCCAGAGAACAAATTATGCTATTTTTCCTTGTCTCTTGAATTTTATAATTTATCTTTAGAACACTGGCTTTATTAAATAATACTACAGGAAAGTACTACAAATATTAAGTTCAATAATATAAAATAATTATGATGCTACATATCTTAGTATTTCAGTAAATAAAAACTACTAAGTTATGGTACATCTTAAGAAACGTACTATACCCAATTTAGACATGTACTGGGTGATAACCAATATCCTAAAAGCTATTTTTTTTTTATCTTGTCCATACAAATATCTAAGTCCAGGAAAGCTATTTCTATACTCAGTTTTTGACAGTTTATGTCAACTTGTTTTATAATCACATCTATATAGTTACTTTAGATTTGTCTCACTAGAAAATAGTGGTTTTTATGAACAATAAAACTAAAACTCTACTGAGAATTCCTCATGGGTATTTCTTTGTAGGATCCCCAAATGATTTCTACTTATTCCTCTCTTGGTAATTGATTGGATACAGGGTAGTAGAGAATGAAAAGTCAAAGATGATTCTGAGCTTGTGATAATCTCTCCACCTCCCACATCTGTACCCAAGCAAAGACACTACTTCAAACTCTCAATGTCTTTCTTGGACTGCTCAAACTTGGTCCCTGACTCAAATCTTGCCCTTCTCTGATCCATCCTTCACCCACCTGCCAAACTTATCTTCTTTCTTTTAGGCACCCAGAAAGAGAATGATGGAGATTAAATGTAAATCAATACATGCTATGTTCACTTTTTTTTTCCTTCTGTTTACACAACTTTTTTGCTCTTTTGTAGATGATTTCACATAAACAAGCATGTATTTAATAAAAGTGTCAAGCAGAATTAACAAATAAAGTAGCTCTAGATGAAAAGTATGCAACTTAAGAGGTAAGAGGATGTGGGTTCAAATCTTGATTTTACTATCTCACAAATCTCTGAATATAAGTGCTAGAAGGGACCTCACAAATGGAATCTAGTTTAAATCTGAGTAAGAATACTCAATCCTTTATCCAACAAGTAATATCCTGGCTTTTGCTTAAAGAACCCCAAGAAAGAGGGAACTACTATTTCCCAAGGCAATCTTTTCTACTTTGAAAATAGCTTTAAATCCCAAGGCAACCCCAATAAACTTTGGATGTAAAATGCCATCCACATCCAGAGAGAGAACTATGGAGACTGAATATCAATCAATACATGCTATATTCACTTTTTTCTTCTGTGTTTTTTTGGAGGGAGGGTGTTCTCGTGCTTTTCCTTTTGTTCTGCTTTTTCTCTCTGAACGTGATTCATATGGAAATATGTAAAAACAATGAATGTATGTGGAAAATCAAAAAAAAGTGGGAGGAAGAAAAATAGATTAAGTGGGTTTTTTTTTTCTCTTTAGAAATTCCATCCACCTCTTTCTTCTTGACCTTGAATAATAATAAGTCAATATACTAATCTGGACTTCTTTTCCTCATCTATAAAACAAGGTAGCTGAAGAGATTTCTAAAGCCCCTTAAGGTTTGGATCTTGTATTAAATTTGTATTTTTTTTAAAGAAATTCTTTGGAGGGGACTCGGGGTAAAATTTATAATGGAAAGCTTTGTAAAGATCAATGCTGAGGAACTACCCATATATATGTTATACAAATAAAAAGCTTTAATAAAAAAAGAAATAAATAAATTGTCTTTGGTATTTTCAGTCAAAACCCTTCTTGAATTAATCCCTACTACCAAAATTCATAGATGGTGATAAGCTGAAAGTACTCCAGATCATCTTAAAGAATGAAGGTCTATGAGGCCGAAAAAGCTGTCTGCTTCTGACAGGAGGGCACTGTTGACTTTGACATTAATCAGGGATGTTGTTTTATTTTTAGTTTGTTCTGATTATCCAATGACAGTCAAAAAAAAGTGGTGACAGAAAAGCAGGGAGTAGTTCAGCTATGAAAGAGTGCCAGGGGATCTGAAAGGTTCTCTAGGGAAAAGAAGTAATGAAAGATGCAATCAGGTGGCCAGACAAGTACTATTTGGCAGAACTTTGAGTAAAGCTGAAGGCACTAGAGAATTAAAGCTAACAGAGGCAAAGCAATATATTTATAAAAAAAAACCACATACACAACTTATCAGACCATGAGTATCTGCCAGGGCAAATTAAAGAACCCCTAAAATTAAATGGGATGTGAAGCGACAAGAGCACAACTCAATGGAAAAGCAACATGGAATGAATGCCTTCTTCAATCTGGAATACACAATGTACTTATGATCATGCAATGTCAGAACCTTAGAGATTATTTAATCAAACCAGCTCATATTTCCATTAAGATAAAATAAAAGAGGTTAAGTGATTTGTTCAAAGTTACATGTCTAGTTAGCAATAAGAAGAGGAGAACTGGAACCCAGATTTCTAGATTTCCTGCAGGTAGCCTTTTGAGCTTACCTCCAAGATCACAAGAAAAGTCTGAATTAGAATAGGAAAGCCTATCCTAATGAAATATGGATGGTATTCTTCAGACTAAAAGGGAATTTATTAATAATTGCAAGATATGTTTGTAAATTTAATAAAGAGAAAATGACTATGAGGAACAATTGGGACAAGAAATGCTCCTTTTCCAGCTCATAATCCACAAATAGAAAACCTAGTTAGAAATGCTGTCATCAAAATAAAATGGCCCTCAAGATGGTAAAAAAAAAAAAACAAACAAACAAACAAACAAACAAACAAACAAACAAACAAAAAAAACAGTGATTACTGTTTTTCAAAAATGGAAGTCAAGTGAGCACCATGTTGCTCTGCTTAATCCAAAAGACAGGATGAAAAATATAACTGGTGATCCCTTTAAGGATGCAGCGCCTCCATTTTTTTCTATGAACCAAAGTTGTCTAGAGGCTGCTCTTATACATCACTTCTCATTGGAGAATGCTGTCAGACTTTTCCCCTTAGTATAACCTTCTGTGATTCTGTACCATCACCTATGAGATACTCTATCACTTACATATCAAAGACCCTTTTAGAATTTGGGGACCTCTGCTTTATAACATGGGCCTGCTAATGAATGATATATCTGTATTTAGAGGGCCGTCCTGGTTGAGTTACAAGGGGCTCATTATCATAAGACCGACTACCATGTGATAAATTTCTTCAGCTATAATAACTCATGAACTATGAATATGATTCCCATTGGCAGACAGAGTACCCACACTGGTAAAGTCACAGATCCTTGAATGATGGCAGCATTTTTTTAGCATAAAGCATGCTAGTTCATGGAGCAAAATTGTATAGGTTTTCTTCTTGGTTAAGAAAGGTATATTGTATAAACTCTCCAAATATATAAAGCATTCTTTGAAAATTCAGAAGCTGCACACAGAATCACTGATGAAGAACACTGAATTAATTTGAAGTACCCTAAGGCTAGAAAGGAGTTATAGGGAGGGAAAGGCTTTCTTCAATAGGAAACTAAAGGCTCTTAAATTTTTTTAATTTAATTTTCAGGTTTGAATTGTCTCCCTCCAATCTCTCCCTATTGAGAAAGCAAGAAAAACAAAACCCATTTCAAGCAAAACAAGAGGAAACATCTTTTGAAATGTTTTCAAAGTAAATGTGGAAAAATTGTTATTGCTCTACCTCCACACTAGCCACCTTCTTCCCATGTGGGAGTCCTCCATGCTCCCTTTTGAGTTTATTAGAATGCAAGTTTCTTAAGAGTAAGGGCCATCTTGCTTCCTTATTTTTGTATATCAAGTACTGAGCAATAGTGCCTGACACACAGTATGTACTTTATTTAGATAGCCATTATAAACTCAATAATAATTGCAACAAAAAAAATTTGGTGGAATTTTCTGATATCCTTCAAATTATGTAAAAATCCCTTCTAGTTCCCATTTCCTTTGATCATGCAGTATCTGTTCTTTGACTTTCTTAGTCTACTAGTCTCTTTGGCCTGTTATCTCAAAAGCTAGATCTTATCCTTAAGAACATTTCAAAGAGATTCCTAAAGGCATGAACACTAAAAATGATTATCATTTTAGGTCAGCTGTCAATCTGGCTATCACTTTACTCTTTCTTACTTTTTACTTTCTACTGTAATAATTCAACTAATGTTGGTTTTTCCATCTGGACATATGCAAGTTATACAGGAAAAAAAGTGAAGCCCCCAAAAACTAGATAATGAAGAATGTTAAAAACAGAAAATCATTCAAAATTTATAGACCTGGGGCAGCTAGGTGGCGTAGTGGATAGAGCACTAGCCCTGAAGTCAGAAGGACCTGAGTTCAAATGTGGTCTCAGACACTTCCTAGCTGTGTGACCCTGGGCAAGTCACTTAACCCCAATTGCCTCAACAAAAAGCAAAAAAAAAAAAAAAAAACTTATAGACCTTCCTTAATAACATCATATCTGGGAGATTATTATTCTGAAATTTTCTTTCTGGAATGAAAGAGAAATTAAAAAACTTTTTCCTTAGTTTTGCAAGGTACTTTTCCAGATTCCTTATTCTATATAAAACCAAACTTAAAAACTCACATCAATTTCTAAAGTCACAAACACAAATTCAATTCTATATGTCCTTAGGCAACTCATATCACTCTCTGTTTACCTCAGTTTCCTTGCCTCTAAAATGATAATTAATATCCCATTAATTTCACAGATCTATTTTGAAAATCAAGTAAAATAATGTGAAATAGCTTTGTAACCATAAGTTGTCAAAAAATATAAAATTATAATTATTACTAGCAAAGATCTTACTGACTTTTAGGTTAAACAGATTTATAAACACTATAGTTATTAAGAGTACCTTTCTAATATTTCCTTTTACTTATTTCTCACTTCATAGTTTTCCCATTTCACGTGTAAATGTATGAGTGGAGAGAGGAAATTATAATAAAATATCAAGAAAAATGTTTTTCTTTTTTAACTTTTAGAGAAATCTGATAGAGAAGGCATTGTTTTGCAGCTAAGAATATATAATAAGAATTACTTTTAGATTGCATTTTAAGGTTTGAAAAAATGCTTTACAATTATTATTTCATTTGATCCTCAAAATAACACTTCGAGGTAGGTGCTATTATTATTCTCATTTGATTGATGCACGATAGACACTAAGCGAAGTTAAATGATTTGCCCAGAATCACAAAGCTAATTAATAAGAATCTGAGTATCTGGCTAGAACTGAATCCAAGACCTCCTGATACCAAGTTCACTGACTATTGAGCAACTATATATTGGACACTACAGAATGAAGTGAAGTTTCAAAGTCTATTCTGCTGGGTACAGGTATACCATATTAAAATTATTTAACCCCTGTTAGCTTTAATGAACCAACACTCAAGAACTCAATATTAGTAATAGTTTTATGAGATGTTTACTGTTATGATGAAATTAGGTAAAGAATTGACCTTAGAGATCATTCTCCAACTCTCTTAATGTTATAGGCTATTACTTGAAATGCAATTTTAATTTTAAATTTAGATAAATGTTGGAATACTCCTATGTCATTGTTTTATAATTTGATTTATGCCAAGAAGCTTTCAGCAAGGGGATATTAAAGCTCAATGAAACAACAGTTCTTAAGCTTGGGAAGGCCAGATGTTTCTGTTAAAAGAGCTTGCAGTAAAAAAAAAAAAAAAAAACTTGCTAGTTACAATTTTGAAGGTTATTAAAAAGACATACACTATATATACCATGAACAATGCTCAGTTGCTCTGATAAGAAGATAGAGGCCAATGAAACAAAGTTTAAAGGAAAATACTTGTAAGTAGTTCTACAACTATAGTTCCAAGAATGTCAGTTAATTCACTGATGTTCATTAATAAAGGAGAAGTAATATTAGCTGCTTCTGTATCCAAATATTGAAAACCAGTTACAAGATTGAAACAAGGAAATCCTTTATTTTTATCATTTTTCTCTGCTTCTAATGTTTATAAACTGTTCTACTTACTACTTCTCCCAATCCCACTCCCACAAACACTTCAAACTTACCTTTTGCTTTATTTTAATAGATACATGATAAATGGGAATATTTAGCCTATTAAGAAATCTAAAAACTACTGTGTATAAAGTTCTTGTTTTTAAATATTTAGAATGAAATCAATTAGATTGCTTATAAGGAAGAAATACACTAAGGACACATTGTCCCTCCTCCCCTTTCATTAACCATAATCACTGTTCTACCATCACCAAAAAGGATCATTTTTATATTAAAAAAAAAACCTACAAACAATTTTAGTGCCAAATATTTAGGCAGCTGGATGAAATCAAAAAGACCTGAGTTCAAATACTGCCTCAGACACTTAGGTATGTGATCTGAACATATCATTTTACCTCTGTTTTCCTCAGGTTTCTCGTGTGTATAATGGGGGTAATAAAAGCACCTATTTACTAGTGTTGTTTTGAGGATAAAATAAGATAATATTTGTAAAATATTTGGCAAACCTCAAAGTAGCATATAAATGTTAGCTGTGATTATTATCTTATAAGCTCAAAAATATCATTATATAGGAATTTCCTCTTCTAGCATGGAACCATTCTTTTTTTTTATTTAACTGAAATAGTTATCACACATATTTTAATACTTTACTTATCACACATACAAAATACTTTACTTATGTTTCTTACTTGATCCCTTGCAAACCCATGAGCTAAGTTCTCTTATTATTCCCATTTTATAGATAGGGAAAGTAAGGGTTAAAGAGATTTCACAGAGCTAGTAAATGTCAGATCTTCCTAACTCCAATTATACTGCTCTGCTCATAATACCATATTTGTCTCATGTATCCATATACCCTTTCTTAGAAAAAATCATTTCTATTAGAATCCCAGCTTCTCCAGAACTTCAAAGACACTTCACCCACCTCAGTCTCACTTCCCTCATTTGTAAAAATGTGTGGGTGGCACCTGATAATTAGAATAAATCAGGGGTTTTTGCTAAAGGTTTAAAACATTCTGGAGTTATTTTTAGAAATAGTCTGATAACTGTATTTCAATATAATCATTTTCTTTTGTGATCCTATGGATTTTACTTTCTTAATTTAAAGCCATTCTAAGAAGGAGTCCATGAGTCTTCACCAGAATTCCAGAAATTCTTTTCTTTTTACTTTTCTTTCTTCTTTCCCTTTCCTTCCCCCTACATTGGGTATCGTATCCTTACTTGTGAATGCTCTGCCCAAAGGAATACAAATTTCTCAAGTTGAATGATCAGTTGTTGACAAGAAAAACTGACTATGCCACTAACCTAAACAAAATATCCCAATAATAATAATAAGTGAAATAAATTCCAGACAAAATCATGAAAGACATGTCTGCTGATAAGGTTTAAATAAAATTTCATCAATCTTCATTTCCCACAAGGTTCCCTTCCTCTGCACTTTTCCATTATCCCTCAGGAACAGATTCAATCTGGAAGATCACTTCAGTCCTAGAACTAACATTTTGTGGAAGCATCCTCTGCTCTGGGAGCTCCTCCCTCTGATTGGATGGGATGTGTCTCTTCCCAGAACCTCCACTTTAGGATAGCATCCAGTCCAGCTCTTTCTTCATTTCCCATCAGACTTCTGTACTCTGGATTTCTCTAATATGCTCCTGTGACCACATATCTACTCTTCCCTTCTCTCCAGTTCCCTTTTATCTGTTGTCTTCCTCATTAGAATATAAGTTCTTTGAAGACAAAGAATAACTTTCTTTTTTGCTTGAATTTGTATTCCTAGGGCTTAGCACAGCACTTGGCACATATTTAAGATATGATAAATGTCTGTGGAATGAATAACTAGATATCATTTAAATACCTAAACACACCAAAAAACATTAAAATTGTTACCCTAACAGTAGCAGCTTATTATATAGATGTAGAATTATTTTCTCCGTGGGAACAGAAAAGTCATTTGGGATCTGAAGAAATGGAAAAATGTTGCTTTTTCTATTTGTGAATAGAAAAAGGTAATATTTTCCAAAAAAATCACCACATCTTGTGTCAATGACCTTTCTCAATACAGTATGACCAAAACAATTCATCCAAATATCTTTGAATGACTCTGTTTCCTTGAAATTGGTTCATCTCTCAATGATTTCCACACATTTCTGTTTAGTCTTAAAGATAAAACAATCAAACATCATTGTTTCCTGCCCTATCTGCAGAAGTAATTTTTTAAAATAGAAATAAAAACCACTGCTTTAAAATGAAAATGTATACCTCATATATCAAGAAAGCATATCTTTTAGATGTGAATATATGCATTATATGTGAATATATGTATTATATTTAGATGTGAATTTATGTATTAAAGGTTAAAGAAATTAACAAATCTTCATTAAAATTTTTGCATGACACAGCAACAAAGACTATACAATGATCAATCCTGATGGACATGGTTCTCTTCAACAATGATGTGATTCAAACTAGTTCCTATTGTTCAGCAATGAAGATAGTCATATACATCCAGAGAGAGGCCTGAGGGAACTGAATGTGAACCACAACACAGCATTTTAATGCTTTCTGTGAATATTTCCCTGCATTTTGTTTTCCTTCTTAGGTTGTTTTTTTTTCCTCTCTCTTTTCCTAGATCTGATGTTTCTTGAGCAGTAAGATAACTGTATAGATATGTATACATATATTGGATTTGTCATATAATTTAACATATTTAGCATGTGTTAGATTGCCTGTCATCTAGGGGTGGGGGAAAGGAGAGGAAAAGCTTGGAACAGCAACAAAAAAAAGTTTTGCAAAGGTCAATGCAGAAAAATCACTCATGTTTTGTAAATAAAAAGCTTTTAATAATAAAAAAAAAGATTTTCTGCATGCAGAATATTTTGCTAGATCCTGGGAGATAACACATAGCCTTTGGCCTCATGGAGTTTATAGTCTTGTACTAAAGTCATTAAAAAATGAGAACTTAATGTGTTTTTTTAATTTAAAAAAAATAATAATAATAACTCCAGCCCGGAAATCAGGAAGTTCTGAGTTCAAATTTGGTCTCAGACACTTAACATTCCTTAGCTGTGTGACCCTGGGCAAGTCACTTAACCTCGATTTCCTCAGCAAAAAGCAAAAAAATAAATAAATAAATAAAATAATTTTTGAACCTTCTTATCTTGATTTAAACAAAGATACTTTAGTTTCATTCCATGTTAGATACTGCCAGGAAAAAACAACAAACAACTGTGGTTTCAATCAGAAAATATTATTTATGGCATTGAAATAACATTTTGTACTCATTAATCTTTGTTTCTAAATACTATTTTTTCTTCTTATTAGTCTTTTCTGCCCTTTGCATGCTACCTCTATAATAAATCTGTACCTGGTTATTTCAATGTTCCTCACTATATAATAATTAGACAAGTGTCCAATAATTAGACAATAAATGAAGCCCATTTATTCCTTCTTGAATCCTAAGGCAGCATGGCAATGAAAAATGGAAGAATTCTCTCAACTACTCAAATTTACAGCTTTCCCAACAGAGAAAACAAGTCAACCCCCGGATTTTGGCATATTTTGCTATTTTACTTACAAAGGTAACTACAACAATAATTGAGAAGCAACATAACATAATGGAAAAAAGTATTAGACTTGGAGTGAGATAGCCCAAGGCTCAAATTCTGTCTCCAACATGATTTTCCTGAGCATGTAATTTAACTCTCTCAGTTTCAGGTTCCTATGTAAAATAGCAATAATAATAATTTCTTACATATCTATTGAAGGGATTAAATAAACTAATACACAGTGCTTTTGTAAACAATGTACCTTATAAATATTATTTATTAGTAATCCCCAAATTACAAACCTAACTGAAATTAATCACTAATATAGAGATCAGTAGATGAATTTATATCAATTTACATTTATTTATCAAGACAACCAATCTTTTACAGTAAAGAATATTGTCGGGTTATTTAATAACATCATAAAACAGAGTCAAATCCAACTTGCTTAAGAGGGAGGAGGGAGCAAAAAACAGTAATGTAATATAAAGGAGCTTTAAATACAAGCTGATTTTAAGTACATGACTGTTAAAGCTACAAATGTAATTCTAAACTTACATCAGGAAACAATGTCCTTCCAATGATAGCTTTAATTGTGGCAACCCTGCTCTGTTTTCAGTGTCACGAAATTTCAGTGAGGTCATACAGTACTGAAGACACATATCAAAACATGATTTGAAAGATGATTTCCTGAGGAAATGAGAATAGAAACAACTGTACTAACTAAACAGTACTGAGTAATTGTTACCTGTTATTTTCTTACCTATGTGTTTTCTTTAATTGATGAGAAAGAGAACAAGAAAGCATAGAGACCAAGGCAACTATGTGTTTTTTTTTAATGTCATCTCTCCCAGAAACTGGATTATGACAAGAAGATGAAGGGATATTTCATTTCTATCTCTCATTAAAGAGTAGAAATTTTCACCCCAATTTATCTTTCAGTGATGTTCACTTTTGTTATCCCATTAGTTATCTCAGTCACATTCTATAATATGCCTGGTGATTATGTCTTTCTCTCTCTGTCCCCTCACTTACCCTCAGAAAGCAGGTAACATCACAGCTCAAATTGAGAATTCAAATAAAGTAAATATGATGCTAACATATAACCGTCATGTGTCAAGGGCCCTAATAAGGTCTGCCATAAAGAAAAGGACATATTCTATAGCTAATGCTACACAATGGGAAATCTTCCTCATGAAGATGGGGGAGAGAAATCGGCATATATTTCCTTATTTAAAAAAACCCAACAACAACACAGCAGTCACTTATTTCATATAATCTTTCTACAGCTGCTCCATAGCAGGGCAGTTAACCTTTCCACATTTCCATGACTACAGAGCTACACCTAAATTCAACCACCTCCTTTGCAAATCCATGGTATTTGTTAGAAGGGAGAAAGATCAAGAGTATTTGAATGGATTATCACAAATCTCTTATGGCTATTGGAAAAATTAAAGCTTCACAGCATTATTTCCATGTATGAAGGACAAAGTGCTATTATGTATGAGAACCATTAGGTTTTCTCTGGGACAAAAAATATGCTAAAAGAGAGAGAGAAACTAGAATACAAATGTCGAATTTACAGCCCACAATCCTGAGACTGTCCAGAAACTCATAAGGCCAGAAGTATCAAAATATAATTGGGAAATCTTTTTTAAAATAAATAAAAACATAGTAAAACACAGATAATGATAATTTATGATTTTCTAAGTCAATATGCCTCTTTCATGTTTTTATTTTTATTTGAGTTTGATATCACTAAACTTGAAAACCTGTGATTTCACTGATAATAGCATTCCCAGGTGAAAAAACTCTTTCTGCAAAGCAGATTAGCACTTATTCCCATGAGAGTTACCTAAAGCAGGGTATCAAACTCAAGTAGAAATTGTGGGCCAGTAAACCATAATAAGAATCCCGACATGCCACGTGTTTATTTAGAAAACTACATGTGTTTCATACACACACACACACATACATATATTAATTTATTTTGTTAAGTATTTTTCAATTGAAGTTTGGATATTTTTGGTCCGTGTTTTCTTTTACAACATAACTAATGTGAAAATATGTTTTATGTGACTGCACACGTATAAGCTATATCAAATTGCTTGCCTTTTCAATGAAAGGGGAGGGATGGCAGGGAGAAAATTTGGAACTAAAATTTTTTTTAAAGCATGTTAAAATTGTTTTTACATATGAGTGGATGGAAATGAAAGTAGTGTTTTTTTAAGAGTTCCCAATTACATTTTTATCTGGTTTAGAGTATACTTGGGACTATTGTGGGTGTCATGCGGCCCAATATGTTTGATATTTCTTGCCTAAAGCACTTGAAGTTAAAAATGACTTTCCTGGGGGTCACACAGCACATTTCCAAGGCAAAATCTGAATTCAGGTTTTTCTGACTTGAAGCAAAGTCATCCTTCCAAATATTATACCATGCTCTCTCTCTCTCTCTTATTTACTTTGATTACAATCTTGGGAAAACTTCATTTTTCAAGTAGATGCAAATAGACCTTTCTCTATAACACTTTTTAACCTGTTTTTAAAGAGGCACTTGCTGAAACTCTCCAAGCAGCTATGGTAGGGGCAGTGCTGACAGCATGGAAGGTCTCCAGGGAAAAGAAGGCAGTTAAACAGGGATCTAGTGTGACAACTGGCTGGTTTCTGCAACAGACTAAGAATCTGAAAATCTGAGTTGCTTTGATCACAGACTTCTTCAGCTTTTTGGTACAAATTATAGTTAATAAAGAACAAAGCTAATAAAGAAAAATAACTACTCCCTCTTTTTATAGGTGGTAGCAATTACAATTCATTCAACAAGCAATTATTAGCAAATAAAATGTGCATGTGGGGATGAAAAGATAGATATGACACAGCTACTACTGTCAAGGACTGGGGGAAGGACATGTCACCAAGAATCAGGATATAAGGGAGAACAGAAACACAAAGGAGAGGTCCTGGCAAAGTATAAAAAGTAAGGTGCATGGTGGAGGGTATGTTGGAAAACTAGGAAACTAATACATTTGTGGTAGTTATGAACTTATTCAACCATTCTGAAGAGCAATTTGGAACCATGCCCAAAGGGCTATCAATTGTGCGTATCCTTTGATCCAGTAGTGTTTCTATTGGGCCTGTATCCCAAAGAGATCATAAAAAAGTGAAAAGAACCCACATATACAAAAATGTTTGCAACAGTTCTTTCTGTAGTGGCAAGGAACTGAAAACTGAATGGATGCCCATCAATTGGGAAATGACTGAATAAGTTATGCTATATGTATCATTCCATAAGAAACAATCAGCAGATTCTATTGGGCTTATATCCCAAAGAAATCACAAAGGAAGGAAAGGGCCCCACATGTGCAAGAATGTTTGTGGCAGACCTTTTTGTTGTGACTAGAAACTGGAAACTGAATGGATGCCCATCAATTGGAAAGTAGCTAAATAAATTATGGTATATGAATGTTATGGAATATTGCTCTATAAGAAACGACCAGCAGGATGATTTCAAAGAGGCCTGGAGAGACTTGCATGAACTGATGCTGAGTGAAATCAACAGAACCAGGAGATCATTATACATGGCAACAACAATACTATATGATGATCAATTCTGATGGACATGGCTCTCTTCAGCAATGAAATGTTTCAAACCAGTTCCAATTTTCACTGAAGAAAGTCATATACACCCAGAGAGAGGGATATGAAATATGGACCACAACATAACATTTTCATGCTCTCTATTGATGTTTGATTGCATTGTGTTTCCTTTATCTGATTTTTCTTTCTTGTAGATACCATTTCTCTTGCACAAAAATGATAAGTGTGGAAATATGTATACATCTATTTGATTTGTCAAGTATTTTAACATAATTAACATGTAGTGGATATCCTGCCATCTAGGGGAGGGATGGGGATTAGGAGGGAAAAATTTGTAACAGAAAGCTTTATAAGGGTTAATGTTGAAGAATTACCCATACATATGTTTTGCAAATAAAAAAATAAATAATTTTTTTTAAAAAAAGAAAAACAATCAGCAGGATGATGTCAGAAAGACCTGGATAGACTTATATGAACTGATGCTGAGTGAAGTGAGTAGAACTAAGAGAACATTGTGCACAGCAACAACAAGATTATGTGATGATCAACTCTGATGGACATGGCCCTTTTCAAAAATGTGGTGATTCAGGCCAATTCCAATAGACTTGTAATGGAGAGATCCATCTGTATCCAGAAAGAAAACTATGGGATTGAATACAGAAAACAATATAGTATTTTCAGCTTTGTTGTTGTTGTTTGCTTGCCTGTTTGCTTTTTTTTTCCTTTCTCATTTTTTCCCTTTAATCTGATTTTTCTCACACAGCATGATAAATGTAGAAATATGTTTAGAAGAATTATACATGCTTAACCTACACTGGACTACTTGCTGTCTACAGGAGGGGGGACGTGGGGAAAAGAGGTAGAAAAATTGGAACATAAAGTTTTGCTAAGTTAAAAACCATCTTTGCATGTATTTCGAAAAATAAAAAATTTATTATAAAAAAGCTCTCACAAAGCAAAAGTAATTTTGAAATGTTTATGAAGTAAAGATAAAATGCAACAATAAAACTCAGTGTAGAAATGAAAATTTTTTTTAAAAAAAATAAAGTTCATTCATCATCACCTAGTATTCAGGGAGGATGTTGCAACTGAGTTGGATTTGGAAGGAAGAAGCTTCAACAGAAGCAGAGGGTTATGAAAGTCCATTCTAGGCATGGAGAACAGAAGTTTAAAGAAGTAATCCAGTTTGGCTAGAATGCAGAATGTACATTATGTGAAAGGGGAAAGTATGAGATAAACTTAGATAGCAATTTAAAGTTTGTAAAAAGCATTTTAATAAATATTATCTCATTTGAGTTTCACAACATCTCTGAACCAGATACTACAAGTGTTATTTCCAGTTACTAATCAGTATCTTGAAGTTCAGAGATTGAATGGTGTCCATGAACTCAGAGCTGGTAAGTGTCCAAAGCAGAATCTGAAAGCAGATTTTCCAGATTCAAGTCTGACACTGACTCTGGAAAGGTAAATTTAAGTGAGATTGTATTACGACTTAAATGCCAGTATTAGGAATTTAAGTCCTTCAGTAAACAATGAGGAGCCATTAAAAAGTTTATTTGCCCGACCATTACAAAAAACTAATTGAGAAATGAGTGCCTGAACAAAAATAATCCATTTACCTAATTTTCCTCATCTGTAAAATAGGAATACAATAGCATCTATTTCACAGAATTGTTGTCAGGATCAAACAAGAAAATATAATATGCTTAGCACAGTTCCTGGCACGCGGTAAGGATATATAAATGTGAGCTATTATTATTATAAGATTTTAGAGTAGAAGGGTGTAAGAATTACAGATCTAATTGACAAGATGAGGAAATCTGAGACCCAGAAAGAGGAAGGAATTTGGGAATCAAGACTGGTTTTCCCAAATCCATTTTCCTCCCCCCTAAACCACTTGCAACAGTGTGATGAGAGAAGAGGATAGATGTTAGAAATAATGCAAAGGTTTAATCAACAGGACATGACAACTTATTGGATATCTGGTGTGAAGAAAATGGGAGAATCAAAGAGAATTTCCAAGGGGGGAAAAAAAGTCAAGGGCTCAAAGAGGAGAATAATAATGCTCAAAATCTCACTTTGTATGTTACATGCCCATCTCTCAATATGACTATATAAAAAATAGGACCCAAAGCATAAAGCTTATTACATAGGCTCAAATTTAAGCTAAGTATTTGCATACTTTGCAAAAAAAGGAGTCTCCTTCTCTAGGGTAAATAGAAGTAACCCCATTGCTTTTCTTGGCAATTTTACCTTAGCCCCAAAATGCCCAATATTCATCTGTTGTATAAATAGAATTTCTATTTACTATTAACATTTATGGCTGAAAGTAAATGGCTGATTTAGCCCTCAGAATCAGTACTGGGATACTTTTTAACTTAGGAGGAAATGCCAGGAAATAAAGTGCCAGTGCTGCAATACCCAAATAAAAAAAATCTGAGTATGGTTTATTAAGCACAAACATCTCCCCACTCCAACTGTTTCCATCTGAAGCCTCATATCCATCCTGCTCTTACTCATTTACTTCTATCTTTTTATTCATTATCTTCCCTGATACTACTGTCCTAAACCTATTACTAATTGTCACCCAACCTCTAGTCTCTTGTTACTCTCCAAAACCATCAAGCCCTGCCCTAACCTCACTGTTACCAAACTTGACATTACACTGTCCCTCTTTTCTCAAATCCCCTGCTCATTTGTTCTATTGCCCCTCATTTCTTGTCAAAGGAATCTCTGAGTTACTTTTACCATCTGCCTCTTATGCTCACACTTTTCTGCTGCAAGATTTCAAAGTCCTAAAATCTCTATTGACTAGGTCCTCTAATCTTAATCAGTATTTCAGGGCAATCCTCCCTCCCTGCCCTCCAGTTATTCATTCCTCTAACTTACTCCCTAAACTTTCCTGCTTAAGCTTCCTTACACCATCCCCTCTCTTGTGGAAAATCTTATTTCATATTTTGAGAAAATAAGAGGCCAGTCACCACAAGTTTCCTTTTCCTCTTAATCTACATTTCAATATCCCTTAACATAATTATCCTTTCTCTCCTCTTTTACTCCAGTCTCTAGTGAATAGGTAGCTCTTCCCCCCAAGGCTAAGCCTTCTACTTGTACCCTCAATCCTATCATGTTTCATCTCCTCTAGTAGATCCTTATCTTCTGCTCTCTCCCTGACCTACCAGGCTGTATTTCTTGCTATAACCTTTAAAAATCCAATAAAGCAAAATGGGGGGAAGAGTCCCTCAATTAATGTACCATCCCCTCAAGATATCATGTTAGATTTTTTTTTACTAAACTCTTACACAATCAAAATCCTAGAAAAGCTTCCTATTCTCATTGTCTCTCTGCTCACCCTTTTTTAGAAATCATTTGCAATCTGATTTTTGATCATTCAATGGAAAATATTCTCTCCAAAGTGACTAATGATCTCAACTGCCAAATCCCAAATGTCTCTCAATCATCCTTCTTTATCTCTATGAAAGACCTGTCACTGTGAACCACCTGCATACTGTCTCTTCTCTGCATTTCTGTCTCTATCTTACCACATCTTGGTGGTTTTTCAAATATATTATATCTGTAAATGTGAGTATATTGCTAGGTCCTCCTTTATTCTCTCTCATCACTCTGTATGGAGACCTCATCATCTCCCATAGGTTTAATTATTATCTCTAGGCAGATCACTTCTAGTTCTAAATAGCCAGACCCTTGTTTCTCTCCTGAGCTTCAAACCACAAACATCAGTTGTTTATTGGACATTTTAAACCAGATGTCCCAAGTAAATCTCATATTCAACATGTTCAGTATAGAATTTATTATGATCCATATTTTCATCAACAACTTGAAGACACAGGATGGCTTGCTTCTTAAAAGGTTTCTAGAAGACACAAAACTACAAGTCAGTGTTAATATACTAGATGATAGAATAAGGATTTTTTAAAAAGTCTTAAGTCAAGAATGATGGGTCAAATAGGATGAATTTAATTGAGAGAAGTATAAATATTTGCCCTTGGGTCAAAATGTCAGCTACTCAAAATCAGAATGAACATGATCTAGCTTTATTTTAGTAGATTCTAAACTCAGTATGAGTAAATAATTTCATATACCTCCTCAGAATCTCCATTAAGCAAGTACCCATGCCAACCATATTAACTTCAAACCCACCTCAGCCCTGGCCTCTCCAGACTACTTTTTTAACTTAGGTGCTTCTCTCTATTCCAGCTCCCTTTTATGTGCTGTCTTCTCCTATTAGCATGTAAGAGACAGTTGTTGTTTGTATTTGTATTCCTAGTATTTAGCATGGTATCTGGCACACAGTAATTGCTTATTAGAAGCTTTATCTCTGGGGCCATCTGAAGGAGATAATATAATTTCCACCTGTTTTAATAGAAACAATTTTCCAACAATGAAGGTAAGAGTTTCAATACATTCCATGCTGGCCAGACAAAATCCTGAATACTGTGCTCAGTTCTATGGTGTCATACTTTAACTACTACAGATGGGAACCAACCAGAATTCAATTTAATTCAACAAATATTTATGGGTAAATGAGAAACCTTTGATTAGCATAAGCAAATTGTAGAGTATTACCAATAAGACTTGAATGCATAAAATGATATAAAAGATATCATCCAGGACATATAATGTAAAATGAAGATAGGCTATGCTGACAAAAGGGCCAAGTTGAAGCAAAGTTCCAAAGGGCCAAGTTCAAGGGTTGTATAAGTCACCAATATTAAAAGGCCTAGAAGAAATGCCTCTAAGTTTATAAACGTAAAGCCAACTCTTGGCTTTAAATCATTTCTAACATATACTAGTTAGTGTCTATTCATTTCAAAATAGCAAAGACTTATTATTAAGTACAAGGTATTAATGGATGCTAGGGATGTAAGTACCACAACCAACAACAACAACAAAAGATAGCCTCTGTATTTAAAGAACTTATAAACCTAGGGAGAGGTAAAAGACATACAGATAAATTACTATAATACAATGTAGAAAAATAATTCAGTAAATAGGAAGGGGAAAGAGAGCACCCTGGGATATTCAGAGATAGAGTTACCAATTACTTCTTGCTAGAGGAGATTCAGAGAAGGAATGTTAGAGAAGTCAGCACCTGAGCTGAAGCAAAACAGAGAGAAGGGCCTTAGGGAGCCAAGAGACAACTGGCTAGATTCACACCAGATTCATGAATTGGTTCTTGAATATGATGTAACTGAGAGATGCTGTTTGGCTTTCCTAATAACATTTAGCCAGAATTACTATACAGGTGTTGTTTAAACATAAATTATAAAGCCAACTTATTTGAGAAGTTCATTTTAGATGATGGTGTAATAACCACAGAAATAGATAAAAGATAATTATAAATAGCTATGCACATAGTAAATATTCAATGAAATAGTAACTGACTAAATGAACACTAATTTTTCCAGCATTTTTAAAAGTGCCATTGGAGTGGTTTTCCTTTTAACACTAAGAAGGAAAAATTAATGGTAATTGTTAAATGAACTAAAATTTTAAATATATAAAGATATATTGATATTTACTGAAATAAAATGTCCAGACAGAAACATCTATACAAAAGGAAAAATTCTACAAGTTATTACTTGCAGGATTCTGACAAATACCTGTTCCTAATGAATGACTGATTGCCCCCAGTCTGTATCTATCTATTCTTTAGTGTATCCTCCAAGAAATGAATTTTTCGAGTACTTTAATATATATTTTTTAAATGACAGAAAGATTATTTCTAAATCACACTAGCAATCCCCACTGAATGCCAGATTCCTTTGTTTATTTTTGCTGAGCTATTTTTCATTGTGTGTGTTTGCATATTGTCACATGTGCTAAATTGTTTGCAAAAGCCAGGCTTTAACTCACAAATGATATGGAGCTCCAAAAACTCTTTTTAAAAAAGTAGTAGAAATTAGAATTTATTTTCTCAAGGAAATGATGTTATAAATCATGGTTAGGTACCAAGCTTAGCCCATAAAAGTCTACTAAGCCATATTTGTTTGTTTTTTAACTATGTAGGAAGAATAAGGGCCATGACTTCTAGAGAATAGGCAGTGTTTTTCATTGTGCTTGAGCCATTCTCCTGGGGATACCCTGTGAGAAGGTGGATTGAGTGGTAGCTAATTTTACTGCAAATCCTATAAAGATATTTAGAAAGTCAGATAGTAAGAAGTGAGATGGAGTGCTTTGGATTGAACGTATTGGATTGCCTATAGGTGAGGACAAGAATGAGAAGGAATTGGTGTGCAGGGGAAAAACTAGCTGAATCTGGAAGGAAGGAGGGTGGGAAGTCCAGTGCCCACATAAGGATTGATCCTGCATCTCCCCTTATCTGTCTGTCATCCCTATGATGACTGGGTTGCTTTCATATTTCCTGTGGAATTGTGGCTCATGCTGTTTCACATCCCACATCCCACATAAATCACATGAAGATGATGAAAACTGTGTATCAAATTGTACCAGCCAAACTCACTCCTAATTCTTCAACTTTAAAGACTGGTCCTCTGATAGGCAGCAAATTCAAAACCAGCAGTACAAATTTAATGTTCTGGTTCATGGAAAGAGGAAAACATGTCACTCTAGAGTAAAGTGGATTAAGTTACTTTTCTCCCCTTTTCTTGAGTAATTCTGTTAGAAAAAACTGTTTTTTCTAAACAGATGCCATTTTTCTCTGAGATCCTCATACTTCTCTTTATATATCTTTGTCTTGTTTCAGGATTATCCTCTCACTTCAGACTCCTTCATATCCTCAAGCTGCACTAGAGACCAAAATCAAACAGCCACAAGAACCAAAATTATATACCCACCCTCACATTGTAATCAGAACTCGAGTCCCTTCATACAGATGATCTTAGTTGAGGATTAAAGAAGAAACCACTTTGATTAGACTAATTTGTAAAGAGGTGTGAATGAGACAATTTAACCCTCCCAGCTGCATTTGCAGTTTTAAAGGATTCTCCTCCAGCTAAATAAATCTGTTTAGAAATGTTTACAAGTAATGTAATTATAATAACAGTCAACATTTAGATAACACCTTGTATAGTAATATAATATATACACACAAAATCAAATCTAATTTGAGCCTTCACAACCACTCTGAGGTAGGTGCTAGTATTATGTAGTGCAGGGGTTTTAAAGTAATTTTTATGTCATGAACCCACTTGGAAATCTGATGAAGCCTAGAGAGGAAGGTGAAATAAAATAGCTTTCTCCCTAGTTGTTGAATCTCAAAGTTTATATGTGAGATCTTATGCTTTCTTTTCTATATGCTTTTCCCTCTTTTCAGAGTAATGTTTTCATGTGCATAAAATACAGGATTACAAAGAAAACATATTAAAACAATTATGTTGAAATATAGTTATTAAAAAAATTTTTAAACCTCACACAGTCATTTATTGCAAGAACTATGGCATATAAGTGAATTTTTTTTAAAAAAATCAGTTCAAATAAAAAGATAAATGAGGGTCTGAGTGGACTAATTTTTCTTTTTCTTTTTTATTTATACAACAAAACATTATACTCTGAAGTGACCCAGTCATCTTGCTAGTAAGAAGTTTAGCACCAAGACATCTGTTTCAGAAGTCAGTCCTTTTGAGGCAGCTAGGTAATGCAGTGGATAAAGTACTAAGCCTAGAGTCAGGAGTCCCTAAATACAAATATATTCCCAGATACTTCCTAACCCTGACACTGAGCAAGCTACTTAACCTGTTTGGCTCAGCTTCCTTAATTTTCAATATTTGTGAAGTGCCTAGATGAGTGCTTTGCTCTTGCTTCCTTCTCCTCCCTCCCTGCCCCACAAATAAAAGTGTCATGGAAAGAATCTTAGCCAAAAAAAAAAAAAAAAAAAAAAAGGCCGTGGAATCAGAAATTTTCTTTTATGAGAACATGGGAAATCTTTACCACAGTGAAAAGTATAGTACAGAATTATTTGCCAGACATCTTGACGGGGTTAGTACCACTCCCAAGATGACATTATACTCTTAAATAGATCCAAACTTCTTAAAGTGTGGGTGGTGATTCCATAAGGAGTCAGGTAACCAAATGGAAGGCTGAAATTATGATGTTATCAATAAATATTTGATTCATATATCTATATATCTGGGGTCACAAAAAATATATATTGGGTAAAAAGGAGTCACAAATGGAAAAAGTTTAAGAAGCCCTGGGATAGAAAACCCTAAATGGCAGTGAGATGGTATTAGTTGCAACAAGCCTTCAGGATCTCCTTCTAGATGGTTGGAGGAAGAATAATTCTATGTAGAGTATTTAGGCAATTACAGAAGTTGGTGGCACATTAACTTTAGTAGAGTTGGCTAATCTTTAGTAAGAGCAAAGTTCATAGACTGTAAAAGGGCATATCAAAATGAATACATCTGTCTATCCAAAACTGAGTTGATAGTGAAATTGAATCTCCAAAACATAATGTCCATTAAATAGGGTATTGATTGAACTAAGACTTTTAGGATCTGTGGTGTTGTTTGTCCTTTTTTCTTGAAGAGGACCATGACATCAAGAAGGTGATGTTATGACATGCAAGTGAATTAGATTTATGTGGAGGACTATGCATAGAAACCAGCTTCACTTTTTCCCCTGAAGCCATCTGAGTCCAATGGCAAGCTGTAGATCAGGATGATTGGAAATGGTCCTGGATGCAGTGGGAGAATTTTGCCTGTTTAAGCTAAGGTCTTTAACAGGTATCAGACTGAGTGAGGCAATGCCCATTTAGTGATTATGGTTAGATAAAAATGAGGCAGGTGATGGTCTTTTTACCTAGTCAAAAAAAAATCTGGGAAAGGATGACCCTAAACAGAAATAATTGTTATATATATTCACTATGAGCCAATTAGGACCCAAATAAATGGGATTTGACCTGGGATCTGTTGTTGGTCAATCAGTAAGAGCCTTGGAAATGATAGTACAGTTCTGTCCAAGAACTGCTCCTTTCCCCACGTAATACAGTCATTTTCTACATAGAGGAAATCAAATGAAATACAAACAGACTGAGACACAGAAAAAGGATAGCATAGGAGAAGATAATTCCCCTCCCAACCCTAGATCCATGATGAATTTTTTCCATAGAACCATAACTATCAAGGTACCAGCTGAGGTAAATCAGGTCTTCAGGTCTCTAAATACATCTGCTTCTTATGTCCACAAGGAAGCCTCTGGGTTGCCTCATCAGATCACTGATCAGACCAGTAAAAGTGAGGAGGACCTGAAGATCCTCGAAGCAGACAAATACTTGCCAGTCTTTCATAGAGGTTCCTCAATGCAATAAAGTTTCTGCCATATTACTTAATCAATCATTTAATAAGCACCTACCACTTGCCAGGCACTGTGCTAAACACTAGGAATACAAAAGGAGGTAAATGACAGTACCTACCTTCAAAATAGCTTACATGGCAGCCTAATAGGTATCTTGGGAAATCCATTCTTTTCTCAAAAGAGCACTTTTCCAATTTGATCATTTTGGTATTGATATGGGCTCTCAAAGACTTGGACTTATTTGGCATAATGAATGAATAAATGAAAGAAAAGTATCTTCTGAAGTATTTACATTATATCAACCACTCATCTAAGCTCTGGCAATACATATAGAAAAAGTTAGACTGTTTCTACAGTGAAAATATATAGTCCATTGACAAAACATCTCATCTTTCAGATGTGGGTATTTTCTCTAATTATCCTCCACACCTCTCATGCTCTCTTTCTTCATCTCCAGCTTCCCTGGTTTCCTTTGAGTCCCAACTAAAATCCTGCCTTCTACAAGAAGCTTTTCTCAATCCTTCCTAATTCTAGTTCCTTCCCTTTCAATTATTTCCTTTTTATTCTGTATATAGCTTGTTTGCACATCTTTCTTTGCTTGTCATCTCTCCCTCATTAGATTGTGAGCTCCTGGATAGAAGGGAATACTATTTGTCTTTTTTTGTATCCCCAGCACTTAGCACTTAATAAATGTGTTTTGACTAACAGACATAGAGAAATGGTTGCCAAGAAAGAATGTTACAGTCTGGGAATTCACAAGATGTCACATTTGCAATCATTTACCAATTTTGGATTACAATCATCATTCTCTTTTCTTCTCTTCAGCAAATTTACATTACCTAATCTAGGAATTATCTAATCTATGTTATCTAAAATGGAAAGCAAAAGAGTTAACTGATACACAGTTTTCAGAAACAAAGGGAATGTAGATCTGATTACAGTTCTCAGGACAAGATATAGAAAGATGAGGAAGGACACACAGGGCAGAAAATAGCCAGGTGAAGAAGAGACTGCATGAAAACAGAGTGTTAGAGGAGAGGTTTAGTTCTTCCCAGACATGGTCTACAGAAGTCTACAGCATGATGGAAAACTGCCAGGTGAAGAGGCAACTTTGCTATTCCTGGGCATTATCCTGGAAACAGACACAGATACAGATACTAAGATAAACCACTACTCTCCTCTTCCCCACTCCCTACCTCAGTCCAAGTAGGTATTGAAACCCTGAATTAAGAATTTCTAAAAAAGAACTTCGGGGTCACCAAACAAGAAGCATAATTTGACATTCAGAGAGTCCACAATGAACTTGGAAGGTAATTTTCTATTAGGTTGAATTTGGTGAGTATTATTCCCTGCTATCAAGTCTACTGGATCAGTCATTAAGCAAAGGGGCTTAACTATCCTAGACATTGATGGGATTTTTTTTATTATGGCAGTGTCTCAATTTCCTACTTTTCCTTATAATGGATACTATTATCCATTAGCAATACTTAGCAGCATAAATATACCTCCAGATAAATTCCTTCTAAAAGTTCTTTTCCAAGAATTCAAATACTAACATCTTTGGCCTGGTGAACAGAGATCTCTACTATCCCAAATTGAGGATCCTGGAACTAGGTGATTATGAAATTAAACAATCTATTTGAGGTAACTTCTCAGTTTCCTCCTCTAGATCTGGTAGCAAAAAAGGTCCAAGACTTGGACAGGGATTATAGGCAGGATGTTTAATGTAGCTGTTCTAGGCAATGCAGTTAAGTACTGGCAAAGGAAGGTGACCTTCCTCAAGTTCCACAGATGGCTGGATTATACAATGCCAGCCAACAGATCCTCAGTACTACTGAGAAGGTTATATTTAGGCTAAGTACCTGGCATGGTTTCTTCATTCATTCCACAAGGGCTTAGTCTCCTAGGTCATTATTCTCAATGAATGAACCTGACTCCCAGTTTCTTTCTCCATTCCATTACCTGGCTTCATATTAGGGGATTTATACATGCATCATGATGTTCCCCAAAATACTTCAACTTCCTCAATCCCAATTTCTCCATCTATTCAGTTCCCAAAATCTCCTCCACTCTATTTCTGCTCCACATAGACATATCCTTGATCTTTCTATCACCTATAAATGTTTCACTTCCATGTTTATGAATGCAGGAGTTCCTTTTTATGATCATAATCCTTTAACATTACATACTCTACATGTCTTTACATATGTCTATGTCTAATACTAGGACCTTCAAACATTCTACTCCTCATTTATTTCCCAAGTCATTATCTTTTCACTGACTATAGAATATCCTCCCTTCAAAATCTTGACCCTTTAACGAACCAAGTCAACCTTATACTATTCTTTACTCTTTAATCCCTTGGCTCCTTTGTCAAATCACCTCACACAATTGAAAAAAAAAACAATTTTGGATATCTACAATGAGCCTCCCCTTTCCCTTCTCATCAGCTGCTGAATGAGCTAAAAAGTACATTACAGATTTATCTAATTGCAACTGTGCCATCACTACACTAATCCTTCTACTTCTCTCTTAATAGATTTATTATCCTATTCTACACAGTGGCTGCTCCAGACTTTTTCATATATCCACAAGCTTGTCAAAGAACTTCTTCATCTTATCTTCTCTGCTGAGGATCTCACTGGAAAAAAATATTGAGGCCATTCACCTAAAACTCCCTCTTTTCTCCTCCTCCTATCACATCTCTGACATATTCTTTCTCCGTTATATCTTTACCTCTTCCTTCATTCACATTACATGAAGAGGTAACCTTTTTCCTTATAAAGACCAATCTCTACATACATTCTCATCCCATCCCCTCCTAATTTCTCCAACAGATTACCCCTTCTATTATGTCTATTCATTAGTCTTTCCCTATCTGCTTTATTCTTCTCTGCTGACAAAAAGTATGACCATTTCTCCAGTCCTAAAAAACACTTTCACTTAAATGGACCATTCCATACCATCCCTTTAATTGTCCTATACCTCTCCATTACTTCTCAAACTCTTTGAGAAAGCTATCTACACCAGAAGTGTCTCTACTTCTTTCTCTCCTAAATCCTTTGCAATGATTTCTGACCTCATTAGTCAACTGAAACTATTCTCTCCAAAGTTGCCAATGATCAGTATTTCAAGCTCTTCACAATGTAGGCCCTTCCAACTTTGCTAGTCTTCTCATATTCTACTTCCCTCCATGCATTCTACAATTTAGTCATAATTGCTTACCTGCCATTCCTCCAACTCAACATTCCATCTGCCATCATACTTTGAATGTTCTGCCTCTTTGAATCCCTGATTTTTCCTTCAAAATTAATTCTGCACTTACTTCTGCAAGAGTACTTTTCCATTCCTCCTAGATGCTAGTGCCTTTATGTATTATGCTATCTTCCTTTAACTCTATGTGCATCTAGTATATAAAACGTATATCTGCTATCTCCCCCATTAAAATATAATCTTATTGAGAAGAGAAACCTCTTTAATCTTTCTTTAGCCTTACTATCTCCAGTATTTTAGCACATAAATTTTAATGATTCATGATTGATTCTTTCTAATAAGTTTTTCATGATTGATTTCTTCTGAACCAAAGTTGGTGTCTTATCAATTACTTCTCATTAATCATCACTACCACTGTGAATAAGTTTCTAGTGGACAAACTAAGACAACCAGATTTTTAGCCAGACTAAAAACGGGACTCAAAAAACTAGCACTGCTACATAATTTCAAATAAGTCAGTGACTATATCTGCCTTGGCTATTTTCTCATAGATAGGTATAGCCAAGACCTCTAAAAATGTTCCACTAGGACAAGGAGGGGATTTCATTTCAAAAGATTGGCATATTCTAGCATGGCCCATTGCCTTTGCAAGAACTGACAAATTCCAGTGGTGATACCAATAATCTCAAGCTATTAAAAGCAATTTTTACATAAGTAGCTAGTAGCTACTTTCATGGAGGGCAGTAGGCTATCTTATCTTGCTGGTTGGGGACACAATAATTTCTTAATTTGGCCTAGATGATAGATTTATAAATGACTGACACTGGGAGGAACCATGAAAAATCCTTTATTCCCTCATCAAAATGTCAGGGATTTGTGATTTCACTTGCTATCTAAATGAATTCACTTACCTTTGACTATCAAATGTGCCCAACAAGGCAGCCAATTCCTCAAATTGGTCTAACTCACAATAGTTTCCAAGTCTAAATACTTTCTGCTTAAGGTCTTCCACTATGGCAAACATCTCTATTTGTCTGAGTGGTTGTCCATTTAATGAGTCTGAAAATATTCTATAAAGTCCAAGGCAGGACTGCCTGGGTGTTGGCAGAGTAACCCCAACCTTGGGAAAGAGAAGATGGGGTCTAAACTAGTATTCAAAACAAGGGCAAACTAACAGATTTGAACAAATTGGAATTAAGGAACAGAAAAGAACAACACTGGTTGCAAGAGTAAGCACTCAGGCTTAGAGATCACTATTAAAGACAAAAGTCACCCTCCTCTCCCACTCCCCAATTTGAACAATCAGTATAAATCAATTCATCCCTCTTAAACTTTGGCGTTTTAGGTATATATTGCTGGTTGAGGAAATGTGGGAGAAAGGTCAACTGCCTTTCAGAATCCAAGTAGTTGGATAACATAGAAAAAGAATTGTTTAGCCAACTGGATAGCAGAAAGGCCACATGGTTGGAGTTAAGATTTCTTGATACATACAGTGTGGTTTATATCTCTTTTCTATTTTGAGGAAATAGAACCAGAGATTTACCAGGAAGGGAAGGTGAGGTGGAGAGAAAGTATAGATAAATACTCAAAAGGTTTTCTGACCAAAAGTTAGGTGACTGCTGAATTTGATCTATGAGGCAAGAGGGTGTGCCAAGAAGAATTCTAAATCAATTATTAAGTACTTACTAAGTACCAGGCTAAAAAGAATCCTAGCAAACAAACATATTTTAAAGAAACGTCAAAGGGTATATATATAATACCTCAACATAGCCTTCTGCAATTCCTGATACAGTCAGACAAATAAAGAATTAGTTTAGAATCACAGTTGTGTGTGATTTTAAGCAACAAAACTTTAGAAGGTGTGGCTTTGGTCCAAAAGCATATATACCACATAAGTGATGGGAGTCCCAGGATCACATTCTCCAGAAAGACTTTGAGCTCTCTATTATGGGGTTTCCTCATGAATGAAGTCTTGAGATTCACCTAAGGTCCCACCTCCACAAGATGGACCACCCACAGCCAGTTTGGTATCAATCCTCTGAAAGTTGTCTCATTGACACCTCCATGCAGCACTCAAAGACAAACTCCTTATTACCTCTTTCAGAAGAAAATCTTATTAAACTTCACAAGCTATTGGTTAAATGCTAAGAGGAAAGCTGTAGCTTCTACTGCAGTGAAAAAGACTTACTAAAGTCTAGCACCTTCAACAGCCTGAGAAAGGACTGAATTTCAGATGACTTTTTGAAGACAACTTTTCTCTTAGCTGCAGTGCCAAGCAAAGAAGGTAGTGGCTGACAGGAAAGACAAAGTAGATTTTCCTGTGTAGGGAAGAGGATTATTAATCACTCCACTCCACCCCAATTCCTCACCCAGCTGTTGGCAGAGATGGTTAAAAGAGCAAGAGAAAACGATGTCTCCTCTCCCTAGTTAACTATCATCCAAGAAAGGTAAACAGCAAGGCATGGTAAAGAACAGATCCAACAAACAAAAGCCTGATGGCATCAAAAGTTTTGCAGTATCAGAAGCATAAGCTTCTTCCTATTCACATATTTTTCCTTGTCATATCCCCTATTGCACAGAGACTCTGGGCTGCATGCAGATGTCTCCAACAAGATTCCTTCAAACTATCCTTTTCTCCACTAATTTTATGGTTTTGTGGAAAAATAAGTTTCATATGGGAGTAATGTCATAATACTGCTTCATTTATATTGTTACATCTGCAAGCAGCGTGGTATAGGGGGAAGAGTAGTAGATTTGAATTCAGGAAAGTCTGTTTGAATTCTGCCTCAAATATTTGATCCAAGACAATTCTGAAGGACTCATGATGAAATTGCTATCAACCTCCAGGGAAAGAACTTATGAACTGTAATTCAGACTGAAGCATATTTTTTCCATTTGTTTTACTTTTCTTGCCTTTTTCTTTACATCATGGCTAATATGGAAACATGTCTTGAATGATTTCATATGCATAACTGAGATCATACTGTTTGCCTCCTTCATGGGTGGAGGAAAGGCTAGAAAAAAAGGAATTTGGAACTCAAAATTTTTAAAAATAAATATTTCAATAAGATATGGTTATATATTAGCTATTATCATTATTTAATTTAAATCATATTTATGTTATGAACTGTTTGTTTGCTGTTTGGTTAAAAAGTAAACTGCCATAATTGAAATCTATGAACTATTATTGAGAAAGGATACAAAACACCTGAAAGAAGGGGAGGGGAAGAACAAGATCTATCTATACAATGTGTGAGCTGTATCTTGCATTTACTATATCAACCCAGTGCTAACATATTAGTATGATCCATTCATGCCAGAGCTCAACATGGAATAAAGAGATTTTTGTCACCATGTAGGCAAATTAACTTTTTTTGTTACTACATAGCCAATGCAGTTCTAAACTAGACATCTGTCACTGTGATCATCTGTGAGTTCTGCTTTTGATAGCCCCTTCATTTCCTTTTACTTCTAAATCTATGGCTTCTTTAAAAGTTTCAGGTTGTTTCAGAAGTCCTATTTTCTCCATTTATCCTCTCCCTACATATTAGTCTAAGTAGCACAGATTTTCATTATCCCTAAAGGAAAAGAGTTGGCAATTGGGGAAGGGATTGCTCCAATGATGATTCTAAGAAAAAGGTCTCAGGAAAGAGTAGGTGGGGAAAAGATACAGTAATTCCTTTCTTTGAAGATTCTTAGATTGGAGGTTTGTAAATTTAGAACTATGCACATTTTGTCTTCTTTTTTCTCATTAGATCATAATCTCTTTAATTGTGAAAATCACTTCCTTTTCCTTTATGAATCTTAATGATTATAGACATTATAGACTGTTATTTTTATCAGATTAAGGAGCAATAATTTGGGGATGGGAGAGAACGATTCTATGACTATATTTTTGCCTCATATAACTTCAGTTTTTTCCTCAAAGTAGGGGAAGTCAGTAACAAATGTGACATTGACTATTTAGTCATGGTCCTATGTTTATTAGTAGTTGTTCCAAATGATCATATTCTATAGATATATCATGATAAAAGCTTTTTATTCCTGGTCCAAGTAAGTATAACTCTGCAAAGAAAATACATCCAGTTTGACTTTCTCTGCCATTAGAAGGATTAGATTTCTGTCACATCCATTAAAAATACACAATCATTCTGATTCCAGGTAGCTGATTAATTCTGTTTGCTGGAATGTTGTTGTTGATTTTAAATAACATGTGGATGGTAGCATCCATTCTGTGTTGTCATATAGCCAAGCAACTATAATTTATTTCACCACAAGTTAATCAAGCTCACACTAGTACTGTGTTTACCCTGTGATTCCAGAGATTACATTATTCCTACTGATCATTTGATATGAATGAGCCATTGTTCCATTTTCTTGCTGACACAATGAAAGCCAGAACAATTCCATACTATAAACATTTTCTGAAAGATAATTTGTCACTCATTTTTCTAATTCTTGATAGAGCTTTATTAACTATCAACCATATAGCACATGAAAATTAGGGTTCATTTCTTGTTGTTTTTCCCCCAGATGACTAGGGTTTTTTTTGATACAAATTGTTAAGTCTTTGATCCAGCCCTAACAATTCAATAGCTCTACCTTCCTCGACACTTGTTACTATGAAAATTAAAGCACAACTAAGAGTCAAAGAAATAAATATTTGAATACTTAAGTCTTATAAACTCTACTAATCCTTAAAGATGAGAAAAAAAATGGATGTGGCTGATCCCTATGTCTCAAATACTCTATGTTTGAAGTTTAAAATCTGCTAAAATGGCTGGTATGTTCAGTGCTGTAGCAATTAGCTTCTGTGATTTAAAGCTTTCTTTTCACCTTTTAACAAATGAATAACTATATAGTTGGATAGCAAGAAAGCATTAAAAAAAACTATCATGGACACAAATGAAACTTAAGTCACATATGCTATACCTCAAAATAAAATTCAATATGTCAATTTCCTTTACAAAACTCATAACTATAATAAAATTTATTAGCAATTTCAATACAGGACACAGAAGTAAGGAAAAGATACTGAAAAGATCATTATTCCCAGCAAAATAAATACTTCTTTATAAGAATGAGAAGCTTAATATACCTATGGCAGTTCTGTGAGAAACATGTTCGGTCCTATAGGGACCTAGAAAGTGTTTTTGATAGACAAGGTAAACTTCCTTTTATATCAAAAATATGACTGTGCCAACAACAGATTTTTCACTCTAATTTTTAACGTGTTATTCCAACTCTGTGTTTCCGAAGAATAAAAATAACATATTTGTTTGCCTATGCATAAAACTTAGGTCCAGAATGAGACCAATAAGATACTTTATCAATAAATTTAACAGATAATAAGCAGAAAACAATTTAACTAGAATTTAAGAGACAAGAAAAACTTAAGATTTTTCACACTGGCCTTACAAAAAGTCATTCACTTATTTGTACAAGGTAATAAAAAATGTATATTGTGGGAACAGAAGAAATATTTCATTTTTTTAATGCCTGTAATCTTCCAGATAATTAGGTAAATGTAAAGGAATAGCAGGGTGAAAATGTTGATTGCTTTAGGATAAGCCTATTGTGTTGTTTTTTTTTT
>JAJPUD010005259.1:134257-164789 GCA_023553655.1 Myrmecobius fasciatus | reverse complement strand
TTTATTTTGTAGTTTGATTTATCTAATTCTGAGAGAGCAAGGTTGAGATCCCCCACTAGTATCGTTTGGCTGTCTATTTCTTCTTGCATCTCTCTTAATTTCTCCCCTAGGAATTTGTGTGCTATTGCACTTGGTGCATATATATTTAGTATAGATATTGCTACATTATCTATGGTACCCTTTAATAAAATATAGTTTCCCTCCTTATCTCTTTTGATTAGATCTATCTTGGCTTTTACTTGATCTGAGATAAGGTTTGCTACCCCTGCTTTTTTTTGTTCACCTGAAGCATAATAGGTCCTGCTCCAGCCTTTTACCTTCATCCTATATGTGTCACTATGTTTTAGATGTGTTTCTTGTAGACAACATATTGTGGGATTCTGGTTTTTAATCCAGTCTGATATCTGCTTCCGCTTTATGGGAGAGTTCATCCCATTCACATTCACAGATAGAATAACTAATTCTTTATTTCCTGCCATCTTATTTACTCAAGTTATGTTTTCCCCTTTCCTTTCCCCTTTCTCCCTTCCCCCCTCCTCAGTACTTTGCTTTTGATGACCCCCTCCCCCAAACAATACTCCACCCTTTAGATCCCCTCCCCCTGTTTTTACTCCTTTCCCCTGATTCTTCTATTTTCCCTTCTATTAGTTTGTCCCTTACTTTTCCTCCTTTCCCTCCCACTTCCCTCTAGCAACAGACAAGTTTCTATGTGAAATCAAATGTCTGATATACACTTTTAGAGCCCAACCTGATGAGAGTAAGATTTACACAGTGCTCGTCTCCCTCCCCTCTTTCTCTCAGTTATATTAGGTTTTCTTTGCCTCTTCAAGTGATTTTACCTTGTTTTTACCTCCTTTTTTTTTAGATCTTATTTTACCACTTTTTCCCTCTTTTCCCCAGTATGACAACCTTTTCCCCTCTAGTTCTCTTTTTCATATTATCAAAGTAATATTTAGTTAATTATACCCCCAAACTTTGAGTATTCCCCTAGTAAAAATAAAGTTCTCAAGAGTCCTTTCCTTTTTACCTTTTTATGCATCTCTTGAGTTCTGTGTTTGGGTGTCGAATTTTTTGTTCAGATCCGGTCTTTTCATTAGAAATAGGTGAAATTCACCTATATCATTGAATGACCATCTTCTTCCCTGGAGGATAATGCTCATTCTAGCTGGATAGGTTATTCTTGGCTGTAATCCAAGTTCCTTTGCCCTTCAGAATATCTGGTTCCAGGCCCTTCGATCCTTCAGTGTGGAAGCTGACAGATCCTGACAGATTCTAATTATTGATCCTCGGTATTTGAATTGTTTCTTTCTAGCTGCTAGCAGAATCTGTTCCTTGGTGCTATAGTCCTGAAATTTAGCCACGATATTCCTTGGGGTTTTAATTTTGGGGTCTCTTTCAGGAGGTGATCGGTGAATTCTTTCAATGGCAATTTTGCCCTTTGATTCTACAATCTCAGGGCAGTTTTCTTTCAGGATTTCCTGGAAGATAGTGTCCAGATTCTTTTTTTGATCATGGCTTTCAGGAAGTCCAATAATCCTTAGATTGTCTCTCCTAGATCTATTTTCTAAGTCAGTTGTTTTTCCTAGGAGATATTTCATATTTTCTTCTAATTTTTCATTTTTTTGTTTTTGTTTGACTGATTCTTCAAGTCTTAGTGAGTCATTCACTTGCATTTGTTCAATTCTTATTTTTAAAGTGTTGTTTTCTTCAGTTACCTTTTTAAGTTCCTTTTGTAACTGGCCAATTTGTTCACTGCACTCTTTTTCCACTTCACTAATTTTATTTTTTAATAAATTGGTGTCTTTTTCATCTCTTTTGCAGAGCATCATATCCTTCTTGCAAGATACTGTATCCTTCTTGCACTGATTTCAATTTATTTTCCCATTTATCCTCCAGCTCTCTTTTGATGTTCTTTATGCAATCTTCCAGAAAGGCCTTTTGAAACGGGGACCAGTGATGGTCGTGGCTGTTTTTTTTCTGGATTTTTGTCTAAAGAAACCTCTGTATCTGAGGTCGTTTCTTTGCCTTGATAAAAGCTGTCTATGGTGAGAGCTCTCTTTTGCTTCTTCATCATTTTTTTTTTTTTTAGACAGAGTGGATATCTCTTTAAGGTAGGGGAAAAAAAAAACCTCGGCTGAAGACGCTTTGCCCTGGGGCACTTCGGCGAGTTGACTTAAGGTGCTGGGCCGGTGGGGGCTAGGACTAAGTCCGAATTACTCCTTAAACCAGGCAAGTCTGCCAGAACACCTGTCCCCAATCAGGGCAGAGTGTCCCGAGTGCCTCAGATAAACTCCAGGTGTTTGGAATTTGGAGTTTGGAGTTTGGAATTTCTTCCACGGTGAGCCAAGCTGAGTCCCACCCTCACTTCCGGCCTGCACAGTTGTCGTCTATTTATCTCTCTGTCTGAGTCGGACTAACCTGATATGAAGTTCTCCAGAGAACCGTGCCCAAATATTTCTGAGTTTGTTGACTTGAAGATCAGTTCAGAGGCTTATTTTATTGTTGATTTGAGAGAAGATCGGAGGAGAGGCAGAAAGTCACCTTTTCACTCCGCCATCTTGGCTCCGCCCCCCTGGATATTTATTTTTTTAAAAATCTCTATATAACAGAAGTTGTCTTTTATCATAGCTACCAGGTCTTTCCCTGACCAAAAGGATATCAGACTGAATATCCAATTATATTATATAAGCTTATTTCTGGCATATTTGAAATATTCCTTTATTGTTATTAAATTCACAATAAAGAACAAAATTTTATTTAATTATAACAAACAACAACATCCCCCCCCCAAAATGCCACATATGTCACAGTTAAGATATAGTTGGGGTGGGAGAGGAAGGAGATACAAAATGTTAACTGAATTATGGAGAAAATAAAAAAAGGCCCCAATGTATCAGAAAATCCAACACAGGAACCTGCAAATCACCTCAAATGGCTAAGTCCCAGTCAAACCATTCAGGCTATAGGGCCCTAGCTCTAGACATCTGTGAGGTTGGCTGAGCTGAAAGAAGTCTCAGAAGGCCTGCGAAGGGATTAGATCCAAATGGGAGTGGGGCGGATATGCTGGCTCTGGAAGGACAGACAATATAACATTTATATTCAGAGGTAGAACAACTGTAGTTCTAGGCTCTGTTCCCTTGGGAGGCCCGCTGCCTCTAACATCCTGGCCTGGCCAAGAGACCACAGGCTTCGATGCTGCTGTGGAGAATGTCTCAGTGGGCCTCTGATGTCTTGCTTGGCTCTCTCAGCAAGAAGCAAAGTTTATGGACAGGCAGAAGTAGAATTATGTGCTTTCCTTGTACTATTCAGTAGCACCTTGGGGCCCAAGAGTGACAACGCCTTCCTTCCTCAGTTTCTGGGGACGTATGTATGTATGGATTTTATTTAAGACATGAGGGTTAATGCTTTTTCTTTTACCTCCTGGATTTTATTTTTTAAATGTCCAATTAAGAGTGGCTCAGTGCTCTGGGAACACTAAGCAGGGCAGACAGTTAAGGGAAAATTGATGGAAAAATAATATTACTAAGATATGCCTAGCTACATGGTAGTTTATTGAATACCCAAAGGGAAGAATAGCATTGTACTGAATATTTTTAACCAGGCACTGAGAGGAAGCAAGCATAGAATCAAGGTAGGGCCCCTGAGGCTTACTTCAGTCACTTTTTTCATGAATAAAGTAAAATTGAAGTAGTTGAGGCAACTACCTCAGAAAGTTTAACTAACATTTAAATTTATATAGCATTTAAAACTTGCAAAGTGCTTTACAACTATCATCTCATTTTTCCTCACAACCATCCTGGCAGATAAGTGCTATTATTATCCCTATTTTATAGATGAGAAAACTGAGGCAGCCAGAGGTTAAATGACTTTCCCAGGATCACCCTAGGAAGTAAGTGTCTGAGTTCAGATTCATCTATCATTATCTCTGGCAACTCTCTAAAGCTGTAGAGGGAGTTTCCATGTGGTGATTTTTCTCCATGAATCAAATCACAAATATGGATAAAGCAAATGAACAAACATAACAAAAACAAGATAAAACCCAACCTAGGGCTAAACCCGTAATAATGTCTTGAAGAAAGACATGAAAAGATGTGGTTTTCTTTCTTCCTATTCTAATCTCTTGGTAACTTTGTCCATTTCTTCATTTCTGTACACACCATAAGTGGAAGAAAGTGCTCGTTTAACCAGAAAGCAAAAGAAGAGAAAAGGAGAACAATAAAGAGAAAGAGGGAAAAGTGGAAAGAAGAGAAGCTATGGACTCTCTCCCCTATGGACTCTCATCCTCTTCTCAGAAAAATAATGACATTAAATGAGCTACTTTCTTTCCTCCCAGTTCAGTTTCCATATCTGTAGCAGTAGTTACGATCTGAAGCCCCCTTCCAATGCTCATTGACTGTATGCAACAGTATCCTGAAAAGCATTCTGTTTCATGTTAATAGATTTCTTGTTTCTTTTTATCATATAAAAAGACCATTATCTATCTTGTAGGCTTGTGAGAAAAGCATATTGCAAACCCTTTGTGATTATAGAAATGACAATTATTATTGTATTTTGGCTGTTATTTTTGGTTATTAAATATTTTCTGCCCAGAACACAGATCCTGCTTTTTTTTTTAACCCACCAATATTCTTCAGAAGATGTTGAATGGCCAAGAGTAAAGGAATGACTAAATTCCCCAGAGAGATGAAATTGAGGATCACCCCAAAAAGCAAATGAGAAGCAAATGGTGGGTGTGAACAGGCTTTTGGACATTGAAAATGAGAAATTGTATCGGTGAATTAGTGTAAGAAATATCATCAGACAAATGTGTGGATGGATAAAATATGGGCAAGGTCACATAACAGTGAGTTATGTGAGGGATAACCCTCCTGTACTGTCGGTATCCATAAAATTTCAGGAGAACTTGGAGAAGGACTTAGTACATTGGATGAGCCATCTGAGGCAACTTTATGGGAGGATGGGGAAGAACTGCAAGGTGTAGACAGGCATAGATCAGTTTTAATCTGACTCATTGGAGGGAATAACCACATTGGACAGATCACAGATCCAATTCAGTATGTTAAGGCCACAAAAGTCTTTTTTCTAACTTGGATTATAGAAATTCAGTAGAATTGGTGGCAGTGAATCTGAATATAGTCACCCAAAGGTCCAGAGTTGTAATCTTTGCTATTTAAACATTTATATCTCTACTATACCTTAAAATTTTTACTTATTTAATATCTTACAATAAGTTTGCTGTTTGTTACTGTTTAATACATGTTGTAATTTCTTAGATTTAAAACTTGATGCTGTTTTTCTTAATCCAGTGTGATATTAATGACCACTTATCTTATAAAATGTGTTTCTTGGATTCCTTTCTTATCACTAATGATAAGCTCTACATTAAATTTCTCTCCCCCTACTCCAATAATCTCTTGGGTCTACTCCCTTCTTTTCTATTTGAATCACTGGTTAACCAGTCATGGAGCCATCTCCCCCCCCATCTTTTTCTCTTTCCTTATCTCTACCTAATCAGTCAGCAAATTTTATCAATTCTTCATTCAAAATATTTTTTGCTTTTATTCTCTTTTTACTCCCTCTATTACTTCCATAATTCAAACCCTTAGCTGCTTCATGGTTAGATTTTTGCATTGGTCTCCTACATAGTTTCCCTATATCTATCAGAAAATAAAAATAAATCCTATAATTATAGGAGAAGGGCCGTTGGTGAAAGAGGTGCACTCTGAGGAAGCAGAGCATTATAATGAAGCTGCCAGGGAAGGGACACTTTGAAACAAGCCACTTAGAATGAGGAGGGAAGCCAGAATTCTTCCTTCTTGCTGAGGCAGGGACCAAGGAGGGATGATGTACCATTAGAGTGTGTGTGTTTTGCGTGTGTTTGTGTGTGTGTGTGTGTGTGTGCATGCACATGCATGTGTTTACTACCAGAAGGTCCAATCCTTTCTATATCTTTTATTATATAAATAAATTTATTTTATGCTTTGATGCCTTGTGACTCTTAAGTACTTATATTAGTCACCCTTAAGAGAGTGTTACATAGCTGAAACTCCCAAGTTCAACTTGTACGTATGCAATGAGCTAAATGAAAGGTCCCCAAATGTAGCATGGAGACTTTTATGTAAAAGTTGAACCCCCACAACATCTAGACTGTGTTCTAGACAAAGTAGGCCCTGATTTGTTAATTGATTGAATGAACAGGAACACTAAAGTCAAGTTTTATCGAGGATAATGTTTTAAAAGCACTATTCAAAAATAAAACCATTTGGCAAACACTAAATTGTAGTGCATGCAACATTTAAGGCACTCAGGAACATTGTGATTTATGTTCATTTACCTTCATGGAAAAAGAAACACCTGGACTTCACAGTATCTAAATTGTTTTGAACTTGAGAAAAGAAAGCAGGTTTTTACATCCTAGTTCACAGGTTGGAGTCTCTTCTTTGGGTCCTTTCAGAACAAAATCAGTAGTCTCTGAGAAGAATTTGAGAAAGCTGAGCATTCTGACTCAGTCTACCCAAAGGAGAGATCAGCTAGATCTCCCTCTCCATGGTCACTAAACCCCACCCGAGCTTCTGCTTGGACCGCTGGCACAGAATGGTGGTGACTATAGTTCATAGTTTTTGGCCACTGGAGGGAATGGTCAAGGGAGAGAAGGAAAGGCATTGGACATCTTGTCCATTTCTTGGACAACTCCCAGGGAGTTGATCTTATAATAAGGGAATACAGGACCAAAAACCTAGACTAACTGCATCAATTTTTTTTTTTAACTGCTAAAATGTTTGGACACCTGTAAAAAATAGATGGAAAAAAGAAGACATTCACGTCTCCTATATCTGATGATATTTGGATCTTAGAGAGATGTTTCAAGAACTGTTCATTCTAGTGAAAATATTACCTTTGCTTTGGGGCCAAGACCAGGATTTTTACGTATTTGTGACTCAGGATTATTTGTCCTTTTGTGGTTGTTTCATTCTCCTTTAAAATTCTTTCATTTTTCTTGATTTCTCATCTCACTTCCAAACTCTCTCTTACATTTATGGCCAAACAGCTTTCATATTCTTCCATTCCTTCACTCTCTCTCTTCTCCTTCCTTCCATCAGCAAATATCTAACATTTTTGGAGCACACAGTCTTTGGTGAGAATCCTTGTTTTAGACTCTGTCGAGATACAAGCAAGAAATAAAACCAGTCCCTGACCCTAAGGAGCTTACAATTTAATACAAAGTTTAATCACACTCACAGAGTGGAAGAGAGCAATAAACAAAAAAGAAAGGTGAAGTAAAATGTGGTCTTCTCAGTTTCTTCTGTTCCTAGGAAAAAAGATCCTTTCTGGTTCCTGACAGAGCAAAGAATCTGAAAAAAATCTGTTACCACAGAAAATATTGTTATGATTATATTTCTTCAGAATATAACATTCAATTTTAAAATTTATTTGGTATACCTGATACAGGAGAAAAAACCCTGGCTTTGGAGTCCTAGGACCTAGATTCAAATCCCACATCTAATACTTACTGTGTGATACCTTAATGCCCTGGAGTCTGAGTTCCTCATCTATAAAATAGAGTAGTGTTTGACTGGATGACCTCAGAACTTTTCCAACTCTATACATAAGACTCTATGACCATGATCACTCAGCATAAATACTAGCAGAAATGTAAAAATAAAAAGATTTGTCTCCTAATTTCAAAGAGCTAAATAGTCTAATAGAGAAGATATTGTGGATCTAAATTCCTGCGCTGCCAATTAAACTATAAGTTACATGGAAGAGTTTCATGGAAGAGTTACCTAAGAGTTACATGGAAAAGTTATTGGGAAAGGGGGTTCAAATTATAAGAGTCCAGAGGAGAGTTAACTGTCATTATTCTAGATCAGGAACTCTTAACTTTTTTCTTCATTTGTATCATGTATCCCTTTGGGAATCTGGTAAAATTTTATGTACTCCTTCTTAGAATAATATCTTTCAAAAGAAAAATACAATATATAGTATTACAAATACAATTCAAACAAACTTCTGGACTCCAGGTTAAGAAAGAAGAAAACAAACACTTTAAGTGTCTACTATGTACCAGGCATTGTGGTATACATTTTACAAATATTATTATATTTGATCCTTACAACAACTTTGGCAAGTTAGTGCTCTTATTACTCCCATTTAATAGTTGAGGAAAATGAAGCAGTAAGAGGTTAAGTGGCTTGCCAAGAGAAACCCAGCAAGTGTCTGTGACTGGATTTGAACTCAGGTTTTCCTGCCTCCAAACAGGTCCAGAACTCTATTTACTGTGCCACTTTAATGAAACAATTTAATACAAGATCCTTAAGATTTTTTTGACTTCTAAGTCCTATGATCTGATAACTTCTTACTTTAGGAATTGGTAAAAGCTTCATAGAAGATGTTTCTTTGGAGGTATACTTTGAAGGAAGGATAGATATCCATAGAAGAAAATTAGATGGGAGAGGGGAAGTATTACATATATAGAAAAACGGCAGAGTAACAAAATCATGGGAAAGATTAAACAAATGGTGGTTGGTCCAATTTGGCTGGAGCACAAAGTCTATGAGGAGGAGACACACAAGACAAAATTAGAAAGTTATGTTGGCATCTTAATAATTTTTTTTGGTCCCTAAGTGGAATTTGATTATAGCTAGTGGGTTTAGGGTCATGATTCAGGCCAGAATCTCCTGACTCCAAGTTTCATGTTTATTCCATCACAATCACACCTAATTTGATATAAGGTAAGAATCCCAGGTCTTTCAGGGACTCCAGGATAGGTTGGGGAGAAGTAAGGAACTCAGTCACTAATGAAGCAAATAACTGTAGGCAGAGTCTTCAGTCAATGGCTTGGAAACAATATTTCCCAGGGATCCATGTAACAAATACTGGAAATTTCCTTTGCCTTCAGAGATCTATTTTCCAAAGAGCAGTGAACTAAAATTTGACTACCAGGTAGGAGTTTCAGTCACATGGTCCTTGACAAAAACATGGATGACTAAAAAGATGCAGGTTAGAAAGCCTAAGAAGAACTTAGCAGAGATGCTAACAATGAATTATTAGAGTTCAGTTGGAGTCAAGGGTCAGGTTTGGTCCCAGAACTTAAGGCAGAAGTAGAAGTGACCATAGAAGCAGGACCGTGAAGATAATGAGGGAGAGAAAGGGCACAAATGGGTTTTAATCTGAATTATTGGAGGGAGCATCCACACTGAAAAGAGCATACATCTATTTAAGGATGATGGCTGTGGAATTATCTCTTTTTTTGAATTAATCAATGTTCCTTGTCCTCCCCAACTGGTTGATCATCTTTAATATGTCAGTCAGGTTTGTCAGACCAGTCATTATATCAACTTTTAGTTATCCTTTCAGTTAAGAATATTAAATGATTACCCAACATTTCCTGACCATTTCAGAGAAATAGAGGTTTGTTGTTTTTAAATCCACAAGATGCTGGGTTCATGTCAGCTGTGTTAAAGTCACTCAAATGGTAATGACATGTATATGCTAACCATCTAGCTTGGCTATTGGCAGTATTACTAATGCTCATGAATAATTCATAGCATTATCCATGGTATGAGTGGAATCTTGGCCACAGGCCTTAGTGAACTTTGCTTTTAGTGGATTAATTAGTGGCTTGGATTTGGTAAATAGAAAATGGGAGGCTCAAGAATTTTAGAGACAGACAGTATCTCCAACCATCATCCACAACAATCTGTAAATTTGCTTTAATGTCTAATGGGTACTTTATAATTATTATCTCATTTGATCCTTGCAACAACTCTGGGAAGTAGGTGCTATTTTATCCCATTTTCAATGTGGGGAAACTGAGTCAGAAGTTAGGTGACTTGCCCAGGGTCACAGAGCTAGCATGTGTCTAAGATCAGATTTGAACTCAAGTGTTTCTGCCTTGGGGTCTGGCCCTCTATATACTACTCACCTATTTATATATAGATATATGACCTGGAATGATTCATTTGAAGTCTCTATGAATCAGTTTTCTTACATATGAATACTCTGTGACCTTACTCTTTCCTCTCTAACCATCTCTCTTACTACCTTCTCCCTAGCCATCTAATAATAATTTAAGTACTTTTCCCTTTCCCCTTTATTTGCCTTCCCCAGCAGATCCTGGAACCATAAGCAAATCAACTCCGTCATTATTACTGGATGAAAAATGTCAATTTATTCCCCTAAAATCCCATTAGGCATCCCTGTAATTTCCAAACCAAAGAGCTTTTCCTTGGCTATCCACTCCCCCACTCCCAACCAAGTCTCCATCTTTAGAATTTAAGTTCCTTGAGGGAAGCTGCACTTTTTTTTGGCTGTATCATTAATGCTTAGCACATAGTAACTACTTAGTAAATATATACATATTTTATTTATTTCATTATATCTAAATATGTCTGTTGCCTTTGAAATGATGATGAGCCATTGTTTTTGTATAGTAAAATAATACATAAGAAGAGTTTTGTACCTATATTCTTTGCTCATGTGATTTGGAATTCAGGGTCAACAGGAGTTCAAGCTAGAGCTTCCTGAAATAGAGGCAAGTGTGAGTGAACTATTGAACATTTCCCAAGTCTTTTAAAGAAAATAATTCTGATTTATGAGGGAAAGAAGAGCCAAGATGACAAGTGAAATTTTCATCTTTATTAGGGATCATATGAGGATTACAGAGTAAATTGTTTGGTCAAAAGTCCTGGAGTCCTTTAGTGATACTTAGTAGTGTCCCGTGATGTTTATGTCAGAGGAACGTTTTTATTCTAAATTTGTGACCATATATTTTTTTTTTCAGCTACTGACCTTCTAAATTAGAGATGATCAAAAAACTTATGCATTTTCATATTTAACTCAAGTTAAAGGCAGAATAAGGAATGATATTAGGATTGAAACTAGAGGGAAATATAGAGACTAGCATAAGGTCAAAGTTAGAAGCAGTGCTGGTCTTAGGAGCAGCACTAGAGCTGGAAGGAATCTCAAAGGTCAGTTAATGCAACTGATATTCTCTACTTTCCCTAAAAGGAAAATGAGGCTCAAGTGACACAAAATTCATATATGTAAATAGGTGACAGAGCAAAGATTTTTTTTCTTTTCTTTTTTTTTTTTTTTTTTTTTTGCTGAGGCAATTGGGGTTAAGTGACTTGCCCAGGCTCACACAGCTAGTGGAGCAAAGATTTGAATGAATTTTGACTCCAAATTCAGAGCTCTTTTCACTACACTCACAAGCTGCTATCATCACCACCATCATCATCATCACCATCATCACCACTATTACTTAAATGTCTGCAAAGTGTACCTATTTGTCCTCATAGCAACTTTATGAAGTAAGCTCTCTTATTATCCCCATTCTACAGATGAAGAAATAGTCTTGGAAACATTGAGTGATTTGCACAAGCTCTCTATACAAATCTCTGAGGCAGTAGTCAGATCCTAGTCTTCCTTACTCCAAATCCAGTAGAGAGGTCTTAAATCTTCAAGCAGAAAGATGCAAACCTACAACAGAAGAGACTATGGGAACTCAAAAAATAAAAATTTCTGGATAAAACACAACTAGTTCTGTGAAGTCCAAATACAATCAAACACATGAATTACCATCCACTTTGTTATTAAGAGAAAATGTAAAAGAGTATTTTATTTACCATTGAGGATTATATAAGAAACATATGAGATAATTTTTAATTTTGTCAACTTTAATCAAAAATCTGGCAGGCTTCATAAAGCCAATTTTTGGAGGGATACATATATGAACACGTATAGATGTTCATATATGTATATATATATATATATGCTGCCTAATGCAGATGGTACGTCTTGTTCCAAAGTACAATAATTGCAGGATTTTCAATGTTCTCTGGTGTTGATGTGTCACCACTAAAACACACCATTGAGCTAAGAAGGGGAAGAATGCCCAGCACCCCTCTGATGAAGTTCACATGGAAATAGGAATGCTTAATATGGAAGCTTTTCAGCCCTGTTAAGCGTCCTACAGTCTAAATAAACCTCACTCAATAATGAGAGAGCCAGCGGGAAGCAAAGCTTACCATTCTTGGATCTCGCTGAAGAATCTATGAGAACATTCTGTTTACTCCCAAGTAAAGTGTCTGTGATGGGTTCAGGTATCAAGCATCCTGGGCAATCTTAATTGGTGAATATATAGGGATTAGGTGGGTCCTTTCTTTCTTTCCACATTTTTCCTATGTTATTTCCTTTTCCCATCATTTATCTCCCAGAGAACAGCTGCATCCACAGGACTTAAGAAGATGGACAATTAGCCTTTCCCCTTCCTGTCATAAATGCCGGTGAAGCAGCCGCTAGGTCATGCTCAAGTGCAGTGAGTGCCATGTACTCTACTTCCCAGGATCCGGCATATCCTTCCCCTGAGACGTCAGCTTTTGCTGACATGCTGCAAGGCTGGTGATTTCTTTTAAGTAGATATATGGACATATAAATATATTGGTGTATTTATATGTACACACACACACACACATATATATATATAGTTTACATATAAATGTATTTATATGTAGCATATATTTAAATATACAAGGTTTCATGTAAGGATATATAATACATACATGGTTATATATATGTATATGCATACATCTATCAAACATATCTCTCATCTCTATTTCACTCTTCTGTCATCTCTGTTTTTTCTCTCTCTCCCTCACTCTTCTCTCCTCCTCCTCCTCCTTCTCTTCTTCCTCCTCTTCTTCCTCTTTCTCTTCCTCCTCCTCCTCCTGTTTCTTCTTTCTTTTCATCCTCTTCCTCCTCCTCTTCTTCCTCCTTCTTCCTTTTCTTCTCTTTCTCTCTCTTTCTTTCTCTGTTTCTGTTTCTTTCTTTGTGTATCCCTGTCTTTTTTCTCTCTGTTTTTCTTTCTGTCTTTCTCATCTTTTGCACCTGAGTCAGATGCTAGGTATGATTCCCTTCCCCCTTATCCCCACCCAAAGTGGAACAACTGTTTCAACACTGGGATGGAACTTGATTCTTCTTGGTTAAATCTGCTTATCAATATCTGAAAAATAAAATGATTTAGAACTCAGAGGCCCAAAGGACCTTAGAGACCATGCATTCTGGTTGTTTGCATTAGGCAGATGACGCTACCCCAGGTAGCTTAAACGATTTGGGATTACAGGTTTACAATTCTAGAATTGAAGGGAACCTTTGAATTTTATTTTAACCCTTTCATTTTATAGATAAACAAACTGAATTTCACAGGTGATGAAAGAGAGTCAGGATTTGAACTTAGTTCTTGTCATGTTAAGTTCCAAAGTCTTTTGTTGCATTCCTAGGTTCAGGGAAGCAGTAAAGAATGGGCACCCAGATTAAGACAAGACTTGTGACTCCAAAGCTAGCTCTTTTTTTCACCACTACCAACCTGCTTTTGAAATTGACTTTATAGAATTTATTGATGGGGAAGCATCAATCACCACCATTACAATTCTGTTTCATGTTTTCATTAAGAAACTGATCTTTTGTTTTCTCTTAATTCCTTAATGTGAATAAATTACCACAAAAAAGAACCAAAAATGCATTTCTAGTCATGTTGAAAATTTAATTTTAGTTTCATTGAAATTTGAGGTTAGAAGGCAAAGAAAATTTGAGTGAAAAGAATAGGAGCTACAGCTGACTTAACTCAATTTAACAAGGAGTTATTAAGCACGTACGGTATGCCACACACTGTGCTGGATGCTGTCAATAAAATTACAAAAGGAGTTTACCTTCTACTGAGAGGCTACAATATGTATTTTTGTGGTTGTTGTTGTTCAATTCTTTCAATTGTGTCTGACTCTCCAGGATCCCAATTGGGGTTTTATCAGAAAGATACTGGCATAGTTTGCCATTACCTTTTCTAGCTCATTTTATGAGTTAAATGAGGAACCTGAGGTAAACAGGGTTAAATGATTTGTCTAGGGCCACACAGTTAAATACAGTTATTATTTAGATCATATTTAAATTCAGGGCTTCCTGACTCCAGGCCCAGTGCCCTGTGTACCATACCACCTAGCTATCCCAACATGTACACAGACAAGTAAACACAGCATATATAAAAAAATCCATAACAAAATGACTTTATTTGAGGAGCCCAGATAGCTGAGAGCATCAGGAAAGGCCTTTTATAGAACATAATTTCTTGACTGAGTTTTGAAGGTAGTTAGAGTAACTTAGTCAAATTTATTTTAATCACTTCCCCCTGTAATTGGTTAGTCAAGCCTGTTAGCTCTTATAAGAAAGGAAGCTAAGTGATGCAGTGACTGGAGTGCTGGGCCTGAAGTCAGAAAGACTCATCTTGCTGAGTTCAAATCTGGCTTCAGACACTTGCTAGCTGTGTGACCCTAGATAAATCACTTAACCCTGTTTGCCTCAGTTTCCTCATTTATAAAATGAGCTGGAGAATGAAATGGCAAACCCTTCCAGTATTTTTGCCAAAAAAAGCCCCCAGTGGGGTCTCAGAGAGTCAGACATGACTGACTAACAACAAGTTCTGTAATAGTAAGGCTACTTTGTTATCATTAGATTATGTTCATGCAAGTATTCAATGATTCTATTCTCTATTATATAATAATTTCACCATATTGGTGTGTTTGGAAGTGAGCCTCATTAGTTAAGATAAAGTTCCATTCCTGTTGTTGAACATTTCGACTTTCTAGGTTTTTTAGGGGGAGGAAGGATTGGGAAACTTCTATCTATTAATTCAGAGCTTCTTAAACATTTTCCACTTAGGATCCTTTTTGTCTGAGAAAATTTTATATTACCTCAGGTATATAGGTATTGAAAAAATATATATGTATATGTATGTAGGCATGTAAAATAGGTATACAAATCAACATTTTCTGATAATAAATCACAGATTTATGATTTTTTGATATATATAACATATGCTTATATATAATGTATATATATATGTTCTGTTATACATATAATTTTACCATTTATTAAAGATGAAAGCAAATTTGCATACTAATGAAATGGATATGCTTGGTTACTTACATAAAGAATTAAATATTGGTGAAATATTTGATACCTTTTACTGTTGCCAAATTTTTCAAGACCCCCACATTCAGTTATGTGATCCTGTGTGGGGTTATGAAGCACAGTTTAAGAAGCTTTGAATTAATCATCACTTAAATTTACTCCTAATTTTGTTATGAAATAAGTAGTTAGCATTTAACTGTAATATTCATATGTAATATACATATCTATAATACATAATGTATTATAAATGTAGTGAAGAGCTTTATATCCTTTTTCTCCTTATCTTTTATCTTCCCGACAGTTGGATGAGGTAAATATTATGATTATCTTTATTTTATGGACGGAGAAACTGTGGCACATCCAGGATCACACAGCTAGTTTTATAAGTTTAGTACCTGAGTCTTTTTAAATCTTAAGTCAGCATGCTATCTTTCATTATTTTATCTTCTGGAAATCTTAAAAACAAGAATAGATGTTTAAATAATTTAATATGGTTTGTATATATTATTAATTAGAATGGCGAATAAGTTAAGTAATCTCAAGATTTCTTCAATTATAATTTTATGGTAATGACTCTAAAGTTGGTTAATATTTTCTAAAATTTAGGACTAATTTTCATTTATACTTAAATTATTTTCTGAGTTTCCCCTTATTCATTTGCCCTAAGAAGTTGTATTCCTCCTAGGCATTTGCATGCCATTTCAGATATCTATTCTAAATGAAAATAATGCATATTTTTGTAACCCATTTCTCAAGTTGGGAGTATTTATGTAAGACTCTTCTCGTTGGTGAAGATGACTAAGATTCAATGCTGTGTGCTAAATTGCTGGGCAGACGGGTTGTAATTTATTTCTATTTGCAGAGCTGGGACTAAAGTATGTTGGCACTTCAATTAAAAATGCAGGAAAATGCAATTTATTTGCCTAAAATTATCTTCACTGTGTAACGCCTTTAATCAAATATGGATTAAGGGTCTAAAGGTATCGTTCAGCTCTCAACTTCATTTGGCTGTGAAGAAAAATATTGCAAGTTTTGTCTTTGAGGGATTAAAGTAGTGATTTCTGATTCACTCACTGCTAAAGGACAAACATTTTAAAGTTTGATTTTTGGATGCCAAACACATTGAGGATACCCAGCCTGTTAAACTATGAACTTCTCCTCTGTCCTCTCCCCCCCGCCTTTTTCAGTACATCTGTGATTTTCTTCCTAGGCAGCTAGGTAGCTCAGTGGAAAAGTTGCTGGGAGTGGAGTTAGGAATTCTAAAGTTTAATCCAACCTCAAATATTTACTAGTTGGATTGGTCAAGTCAATTAACCTCAGTGTGCCTCAGTTTCCTTATTTGTAAAATGGACATAATAACAGCACCTAACTTTCATGGTGGTTATAAGGATAAAATGAGATCATATTTATCAAGCAATTTACAAATCTTTCAATCCTACATAAATACTAGCTATCAATGTATTGAGGATCAAATTAGAATGTATATAGAACACTTTGCAAACCTAAAAGTGTATTACAAAGTTAGAGTGTTATTGTTATCATTATGGTTATTGTTATTATTATTATCTCTTGGTGTGGAAACTCCCTCCACTAATGCAAATCAGCAACACATCTGTAAGTTATGAGAGATGCTTGGAAACATTAGGAATTAAATGGTTTGCCTACAGTCCTGCAGGTAAGAGGTCAGAAAAAAGATTTAGAATTCAGGTCCCTGAAAACCCTTTTGTGAACTCAAATTATGTTTGAAAATCACAACTGGCAAGGATATATATATATATATATATATATATATATATATATATATATATATACGTATATATATATATACATACTGTGTCTCTATTATTCTAATATTAAGCCTGGATTCAAGTCTCAGGAAAATTTTGTCTTAAATTGTCTTCATAAACCTGGTACTAGAAAAGAATACTCTATTTCAGCTTTCAAGGTATTGCTTATGAGTTCTATTTTATCCTGTTACTTGTCTGAATTATGATTATTTTTTGAAAGAATCTTTTTTTGTTGAAAATCAAGGCAATTAACTAGATATCAGGCTGAAGATACCATTTACATCTAAACATTCCAGAAAACAGGTGGATGTTTTTCATTTTAAATCATATAGATAATGAGAAAATTCATTATGTTTGATGTAATAGCATCTTCTTTCATATATGTCCTTTGTAGTTAATTTAGGTATTTATAACAGTAAGAATGACTTATTTGCTCTAAATCATTCTTAAAACAATATTGCCTTTATTGTATTCAATATTCTCTCAGTTTTGCTCATTTTTCTTTCGCTATTTCATGCAAGTCTATCCATGCTTTTTTTTGTTTTTGTTTTTGTTTTTTTTTTTCATCATTGGGCTCATCATTTTTTATACCACTGTAGTATTCCATCATGATCATACATCATAACTTCTTTAGTCATTCCTCAATTAATGGGCATCCCCACAATTTTTAGATCTTTGACACCACAAAGAGAGCTGCTGTAAATATTTTAGAACATACAGATTTTTTTTTCCTTTTCCCCTAAGATCTGGTAGTAGTATTACTGAATTAAAAGGGCAGTTTAGTAACTTCTGGGACATAATTCCAGATTGTTCTTCCAAATACTTGAGTCAGTTCACAATTCCACCTACAGTGAAGCAGTATTCTGATTTTTCCATGTCCCCTTCAACATTTGGCTTCTTGTTAAAAAATTACTTAATATTTCCCCCCACTTAGATTCAAACCAACCTTTTTTTTTTTTGCATTTGTTTTTGAGATTTTTGAGTTCTGGTTGTCTCCCTTATCTCCACCCACAATTAAGAAACCACATATGAAATTATACAAAACATTTCCATAAAAGCCAAGCTTTGAAAGAAAACATAGTTCTCTCACTCTAATGAAAATAAAAACCCTGAAGAAAAATTAAGGTAAAATTAGAGAGATTGAGAGAGAAATAGAGAATGCTTCGATCTGTATTCAGACACAATTAGTTCCTTCTCTGGGTATGGATAAGATTTTTCATTATAAGTCCTTCAGAAACATTGTTTGTTTCTGAACATTTGTGGATGATTGTACTACTGAGAATAACAAAATCATTTATATCTGGTCATCCCAGAATATCGTTATTACTTTGTATACGGTAAATTTCATTTTGTTCATCAGGGAGGACTTTCCAAGTATTTTTTTTTCTGAGAGCATCCTGCTCATCATTTCCCAGAGAACAATAATATTCCATCAAAGAAACTTGCTTTGAAATTTTTTTTTACAATCACTATTGTTAATTGTATTTTCTCTCCATTTATTCTCTCTTTCCTTTTACCCTGTCCCTCTTCAAAATCAAACTCATTTCTGAAACAAGTCGTGTAACCATGGAAAAATCCCTTACCCTTTTGAAATTTCATTTTCCTCATTTGTAAAATGGGGATAATAATGCTTACAGTATCTGTCTCATAGAGTTTATGTGGGGCTCAAATGAAATGACATGTACAGAAGTTCCAAAAGTCTTTTTTTTCCTACAGAGCAATTGGGGTGACTTACTCAGTGTCACAACTAGTAATTAAGTGTCTGAGGCTGCATTTGAACTGAGGTGCTCCTGACTCCAGTGTTGATACTCTATTGACTGTGCCACCTAACTGCCCCAAGTCCTAAAAAGTCTTAATGCAATTTTAAGCATAAGTTTAAAGTTTATTTTACCAACTTGAAAGTACTCTAAAGTTGTCAGCTATTATTATCATTATTAATCAATCATATTTATTAAGCACCTGTACAAGGTACTAATATACCATGCATTGAGAATAAAGCCAGAAAGATGAAATAGGTCCTGTCCTCAAGCTGACATTGTACAAGGAGGAAATGAGAAACTCACATGTAAACAAATACAAATAGATGGGCAACCATGCTTCCTCCAGAGCCATGTCTGGGTTTTTCCAGTCATGTATCAGACTGCTGTGAAGGGGCCATATCTCCTGTCAGGCCGAAAGAATGCTAAGCCTGAGAGAAGGGACTGAATTTGTTTTCACTGGGGACATAGAGAGGGGACCTTGAAAGAGTGATGGATTTGAATGGAGAACTGGAGCCCAGAGCTGCAAATATATAGGAGAGCAAGTCCTGAAATCCTATGTCCTTGACTTCCAATGGCTATTGCCTTAAAGGTTGCTTCAAGTGGACTCCTCTTTAGTAAGATTGATTTCTCTCCTGGTTTGAACTGAGCTTATCTCAACTCTATTTACTCTCTTCACTAGTGTATTCTTTAGTATAATTTTCTTATCGAACTTTTCTGATATCTGTTTATTTCTTTCCTTGATAAAAGAGTTTTCTAGTTATATATGCCAATTATTTTGGTAACCAGCATTTGGCGAAAGGAAGATAAGCTGGCAACTAGAGGTGAACCTATTCTTCCAGAACAATTAGGGAAACAGCTTTTGTTTTCAACTCAGACTCACAAACCTAGATAAGAGATATTTGCATTATAATATCAATATTGCATTGATATATGCATACACATGTATACATATATATATGTACACACATATTGTATATATACATATATACAATATGTGTGTATGAGTAACATTTTTAAGGGGTTTCTTGATAAATATACTGAAGTGATTTGCCATTTCCTTGTCTGGTTGAGTTTTGAAGTAAGGATTTCAAAGAAGTAAAGGAAAGGAGCAAGGAGCATTTCAGGCATGGGGGATAAACTTGTACAAAAACACAGAAATGCAAATGGAATGTCACATATGAGGAATAAGAAATAGGCCAATTCGGCTTTAAGGTGGAATGTATAAAGGAGTGTTATATGTAATAAGACTGGAATGAATGGTTGGTTAGGGCCAGATTGTAAGGGACTTCAAATGGAATTTAAATTTTGTTCTAGAGGCAATATAGAGCTAGTGGAGATTTTTGAAAAGAGGAATGATATGTGGTCAGATTTGTGCTTTCATAATGTCACTTTGACTCCTCTGTGAAGGATGACAGAAAGATGAATTCAGAAGCTATAAAAATGGTCTAGGTAAGAGGTCAATAAGGGCCTGAACCGTAGTGCTTGCCTTGAAAGAGTCGAGTAGGAATGGATGTAAGAGGTATTATGATGGCAGAATCAGAAAGAGTTGGTGATTGATTTGTGATGAGACAATTTGGACATTATTACTTTGGAAAAAGAATAGGGGCAATTGTGACTGATTATCTTGCAAGCTCTAATAAGAGAATGCTATCAAATTGAATGAAAACAGAATATATTTCTCTTTCTTCTCCCCATTCATATAAAAATATGATTGCTATTGCTGAAATGAAATAAGAAATTGAATGATTTCCTCTCTGGATGTTTCTAATGGGTTCTCTTCAAAATTACTAACCCTACTAAAATTTCCCACTGGAAACATGCACTTGGGTACCTATTATGTTTTTGTCATATTGCACAATACCATAATCTCACCCTCCCAACCTTAGGGGAAGCTAGAGTGGAATCAAAATGACTCTATGGCCCACCACCAGAGAAGGAAAATGGTTCTCCATCTGTACAAAGCAGCCCTCAATCATTCCCAACCTGCGTCACCTCTGTTTTAAGAAACTCTGGGGAGGTGGAGTCCATCCTGAATGAGGCACATTATTTCCTCACCGAGAAACATGGGACACCCAAGTAGGCCACACCAGGGTATGAGGAACTACCAGAAAAACAAAGGTATGAACACTCACTTCCCAGTCCAGCCTGCATTTGGAGGATCAAGAAGCCAAGATGTTCCATGTATTTTCTGTTAGGTCCCAGAAAGGGCTGATGGCTAGAAGATACAAAGTGGGGGTGAGGGTGGGAGGGGGGGAAGCTACATGACAGAAACCAAGCCTGTTGAATACCCAAGGCAAGTTCAAGACATTTTAAAAGACATTCTTATAAAAATGCTGTTTTGCTTTCCATGAAAAATTCATGAAGCCAAACCTAGGAATTTCTCACAGTGAACGCAGGGGGATGGGTGTTTCCACTTTGTAGCCAGCTGAGTGAGGGACAAGTAATATGTAATATTGTTTCTGTTAACATAAATTCATTATATGTGTCTAGACGCTTATGGGGCTTTTTGTACTCATTTCCTTCCTTTAACACACTGTGCATATGTAACAAGCTCCCTCCAAGTCAACTTAAGAAAGCTCAGATTCTTTAATGGAACTCAGCATTTCTTGGAAGCTAAGCTTGAAATTAAATTGTCACCAGCCATAGTTATAAGGGAAAGGAATGGAAGTTAGAATTTTTACCCATAAGACTAGCTGAAATGATAACTGCTCAGAAAAGCCACTTTTGAGAAAAGAAGGGTTTCATAGGACACTTGAATATTTTGAGAGCATGACTACACATAATTGAGGCATAAATTAAGCATAAGGGCATAAGACAAAATGAGTTTATTCATTCAGAACTGTAACTAAGATGGGAAGACTGGGGTTTTCCCCTAAGACAGTGGATTTAAAGAACACTTGTAGCACCTGTAATCTTTTAGTTCCACAGGATCAATAGAAGTAGCATCTAAATATCAAATATAATTAGTTAAAATTAGCTATTAGCTAATTTTAGGTCTTCTATTACTCTGGTCTATTGTTTACCTACTCAGCAGAGTGTGCATTTTGTTAAAAATATTTAGTTTTGGTCATGTATCTGAAAGACACACTCTGGCATGCGTTGTAAATTTATTTGTATTTTTATAGACTTATTTTCACCCCCGCTCAAAATCCAGGTACCAAATTGAGCTAGAGCGATGCAAAAGTGGTAAAAAGATACGATTAGGGAACTCTATGACCTTCTCAAAAGATGGACTGGTCACACAGTGAGAGAGTGGGATGAGCACTATGTGAATGTTCCACTGGTATTCACAGAAAGTTAATAAAATGCAAGGAAAGTCCCTGGCACATTGGGTGGAGCATGAGAAACGTAGGAGAGGCTGTGAGTGAGGTGACCTCCCAGAAACTTCACATTCTTGGAGCCAATTACCATAATCCCAGAATTCTTGACTCTATTGGAGTACTAGATTGAAACCATATAATCAGTTTTATTTATTTCTCCCAGCGGACCTGGCTTGGGTCAAAGGACATCCTTCGAAACTTTTCTTGAGTGCTTTGTCCAATCAAAGAAGAAGGTGAGACAACTGACTGTTTTTATCATCATTCTTCCTTTGTGATATCAGAGAAGGCACAGAGACAGAGTTCTGGTGTTGACAATGAATAACAAAGATAATGCTTTTGGATCCAAGTAATAATTCCATGCAAATTTGGCAAGGACTGATTGATTTTGTGCCTTTTTGAATACATCAGAACCTCTTTAAATATTTTGCCAATTAGAAATTCTTTAGAATTGAACTTTGGTTGCCCACTGTCACCATTACTATTCAGCATTATATTAGAAAGGTTAGCTTTAACAATAAGAGAAGAGAAAGAAATTAAAGGAATTAGAGTAGATAATGAAGAAACTAAATTATCACTCTTTGCAGATGGTATGCAGATACTTAGAAAACCTTAGAGACTCAACTAAAAACAACTACAAGAAGCAATTAAAACTTTAGCAAAGTAGCAGGATACAAAATAAATCTATAGAAATCATCAGCATTTCTATATATTACCAACAAAGTCCAGAAGCAAGAGATATAAAGAGAAATTCCATTTATAATAGCTGTAGATAATATAAAATATTTGGGAGTCTATCTGCCAACATAAAGTAAGGAATTATATGAATACAATTACAAATACTTTACACACTAAGTCAGATCTAATCATGGAAGAATATCAAGTGCTCATGGATAGGCTGAAATATAATAAAAATGACAATTCTATCTAAATTAATATATTTATTGAGCTCCATACCAAATTACCAAGAAACTACTTTACAGAATTAGAAAAAAAAATGATAAAAAAGTTCATGTGGAAGAACAAAAGGTCAAAAATTTCAATGGAATTAATGAAAAAAGTGCAAATGCAAATGGCCTAGCTGTATCAGATCTAAAACTATATTATAAAGCAGCGGTCTTCAAAACCATTTGGTACTGGCTAAGAAATAGAGATTCACAAAATACAATAGTTGATGACTATTTTAATCTAGTCTTTGATAAATTCAAAACTCCCAGCTTCTGGGGTAAAAACTCACTATTTGATAAAAATTACTGGAAAAATAGTATGGCAGAAACTAGAAACACCTAACACCTTATACCAAGATAAAGTCAAAATGCATTCATGATTTAGATATAAAAAGTATGCTAAAAGCAAATTAGAAGAACAAAGGATGGACTACCTCTCAGATCTGTGGAAAAGGAAAGAATTAATGGCCAAAGAACTATAGTATGGAATGCAAAATGGATACCTTTGATTATATAAAATTAAAAAGGTTTCGTATAAACAAAACCAATGCTAACAAAATTAGAAGGGAAGCAGAAAACTGGGGAAAACCTTTATATCCAAGGGTTCTGATAAAGTCCTCATTTCTAAAATATAGAGAGAATTAACTCAAATTTATAAGAATACAAACCATTCTCCAATTGACAGACAATTTTCAAATGAAGAAATTAAAACCATTTCTAGTCATATGAAAAAAAGTTCTAAATTGCTATTGATCAGAGAAATGCAAATTAAGACAACTCTGAGGTACCTCTCATATTGGCTAAGATGACAGGAAAATATAATGACGAATGTTGGAGGAAACATCGGAAAACTAGAACACTAACACATTGTTGATGGAGTTGTGAACTGATCCAACCATTCTGGAGAGCAATTTGGAACTATGCCCAAAGGCATATAAAACTGAATACCCTTTGATCAGTGCCTCTACTGAGTTTGTACTCAAAAGAGATCATACAAAAGGGAAAAGGACTTGCATGTGCAAAAATGTTTATAGCATTTCTTTTTGTAGTGGCAAGGAACTGTCATCACTTGGAGAATGGCTGAATATGTTATGATATATGAATGTTATGGAATATTATTGTTCTGTAAGATATGATCAGCAGGATGATTTCAGAGAGGCCTGGAGAGACTTATAGGAACTGATGCTAAATGAAGTGAGTAGAACCAAGAGAACATTGTACATGGCAACCATAAGAATATGTGATGATCAATTCTTTTGGACATGGCTCTTTACAACAATGAGGTGATTCAGGCCAGTTCCAATAGTCTTGTAATAGAGAAAGCCATCTGCACCCAGAAAAAGGACTGTCGAATCTGAATGTGGATCACAACATCGTGTTTTCATCTTGTTGATTGCTTGCTTTTTGTTTTTTTTCTCATTTTTTTTCTTTTTGTTCTGATTTTTCTTGTGCAGCATGATAAATGCGAAAATATGTATAGAAAAAAGTAATCGAACTTTTATTGTTCACCGTTCACAGTTATCTATGCAAAATAATCATCATCTTAAGTAATAATAATAACAATAATAAATAACAATAGTAATAAGTTAGCAAAATAATCATAATCATAGATAATAACAGCAAAAGTTAGTAAATGCACCAAGGGATATGAGTTTGAATCTTTCTATCTTCTATTTTATATTTATACACACACACACACACACACACATATATACATACAAGTCTTTCTTGATCTCAATATCCTCACTTATAAAATGAAAAGGCTAGGTTTGATTGACCTTTAAGGTTTCTGCCAGCATTACATCCAACATCCTATGATAATATATTTAATTAAAATTTTAAGTCTTGTAAAGTGTTATTCATTTTCATTTACATTATTATACTGGAGACAGTGTTAAGTAGATCAAGATAGATGGTTAAAACATTTTCAAGCACTTACTATATGGTAAAAGCTGTGCTAAGCACTGGAATAAAAAATATGTAAAAAGGACACTGTTCTGAATTTCAAGGAGCTTGCATTCAAAAAATAAAAGACAGAACATTCCTCCTATACTAGGAACTTCTAAACCAAAACTTCTTAAATGTTTTCTACACAATGATCCCTTTTCATCTGAGATATTTTTACATGACTCTGGTTATGTAGGTATACAAACTAGGTATACAAATTAAACATTTCTTGATAATAAATGATAAGGAACTTAAAAAAACAATTCTTTGGTATACATACAGCTTTACCATTTATTAAAGACAAAAACAAATTTATATAGTAATGAGCATACTTATGCTTGTTAATTTTTATATACAAAATTAAATCTTAATGGAATACTTGATACCTTTTCTGTTGCCAAATTTTTCAGAACCCCCCCACATTTAGTTATGTAACCCAAATGGAATCATAATCACAATTTAAGAAGCTTTGTTCTAAACAAGTGAGAGGAAGGGGTCACCCTAAGATGGAGGAATTTCCAGAGTGAGTAGTGGATAGAGTGCTGAATTTGTAGTCACAAAGATTTGGATTCAAATCTTATCTTTAATATTTCCTGTATGTGTGAACACAGGAAATTTGTTTAACTATCTAAGAATCACAGAAAATTCAATATAAAAGATCCAGAAGATCTTTAATATTTTTATCATCAGCAATGTCTTATTTGGGCCTTACAACAACTCTGATAAATAGTTGCTAGTTTTATCTGTACTTTATAGCCAAGGAATCTGTTCTTAGAGACATAAAAAGATTTACTTGGCGTCACACAGCTGGTAGGTTCTGAGGCAGATTTCAGAGATGGCTGTTTCCAACTTCAGCACTCTATCCTGTATATGTAAATGTATATGTATATGTAAAAGGGTTTGGTGAACTTATTCGTAATAATTCATAATATAATATGTCTTCCAAAGTCACTTCTCTAAGTCTCTGGGCTAAGTTCCCAAAAGCTGATTGACTACTACATTCAGGATTCTAAGAATAACTTTGAGAACCTATGTGTACTGGTATTTTGTTGGTACTTTTGAAGCATTCAGGGTTAAGGCACTCACCCAGCTAGTAAGTGGTATACTTACTAATAAGTTGGTGAACTTTGAACTCAGGCTCAGCCTGACTCTAGGACCAATGCTCTGTCCACTGTACCACCTACCTGTTTCTATAGTGGTATTCTAATGTTCTCCTTCCCTCCCTCCTTTCTCCCCAACTTTTGCCAGAGTTAATTACTCTTTGGTTTTTGCTAAGTTCTTCTATAGCAAAGGCAATTGAAACAAAACCAATTTTCCCTTCCTTCTCTATGTTTCCCCAAGTCCCCCCAAACAAGAAATAGGTTCATGTTCTCCCCCAGACTCAAGTAGAAAGTAAAAAGTAGTCTGGCACAAGAGTAGAAAGCACATGTAGCTTAGAGGGTCTCACAATGCCTGATTATTGGGAGTTTTGCCCTTTCTTTGTAGAATCCTCAGATGTAGTTTTCTGCTTGGCTTCCGGGTATCCTGTAGAGTTCTGACCCTGCCTTTCCTCATTTTCTCTAGTCTGTCTTGGGTGTGTCTCACAGCACCCTAATGCAAGTACTTCTATCAACCACTGCTGCTTCAATTATACCATCATTTTGTCAATCTGAATTCCAGATATTCCAGCCTTTCAAAGTTCATAAGGTGGTCACTTGGTCAGTGGGGAGTCAGGTTAGGAAGGAAATTCAATCTGTCTTCTCCACCCCTAAGGCAAAAAGGCTCAGAAGTCTGTTTGATTCTTTTAGCCAATCACAAAACATTTCCTGAGTAGTATCATCTGTCTTCATGAAAAGATCAAAGGACCTAGCTCTTCCCAAACAGATTCTGGATTTATTCCCATCTAGTTTACACCTTGATTGATTGATTCAATCCAACTATTTGGCTCTTCTCTGATTACATTAATTGATATGGCTTACAGAAATAAGAATGCAGGAGCTTCAGAGACAGAGGTTTTAAGGACTTTAAATGAGTATTCTACTACAAGTGGAAATTAGTAATTACAAACAAGTCAGCTATTCATTAAAACAATAAAGCACTTTGTTAGCAATTAGTTCCAGTTATTGTCTGTGTAGGAAACTAATTAAACTGTGTTCATTTAGAAAGAGTTCCCTAGGAAAATAGTATTATAGATTTAGAGTTGGAATGGGTCTTTAAAATTATTTCTTGCAATCCCTTTAACTTTACTGTGGTCCAGAGAGATTGATTGGATTGCAAGTTGGATAGAAAGATAGTAGATAGATAGATAGATAGATAGATAGATAGATAGATAGATAGATAGGATAGATAGGATAGATATTACGAAGCACATGAGTAGAATGCTATGTGAACACAGGAAATTTGTTTAAACTATTCAAGTTTCTTGGAAAATTCAATATAAAAGATCCAGAAAAAATATAAGAATTGGTATCTGCGCTTTATATATGTATGCATGTATATATATACATACATACATTTGTATGTATGTATATATGTGTATAAATATATGTGCTATACACATTATATGCATATATATATGTATATATGTAAAATTTACAGGAGTTGGGAAAGATCTTCTTTATAACTTGTAATGAATGTAATATAATTAATGCTCTTTTACCATATTTTATGTCATGAGAAATGATCAGTATTGTGAGCTCTAAAGAAGCTAGGGTTTACCAAGAATATAGCTTCACAGATCAATTTGATTTCCTCTCTTAATTTTAGGAAATTTTTTTGAATGTCCTAGAAAAATTGAAAATCAACACTACAGTCTTGATCTTGGGTTTGGATCTAAAATAACTGGTACCCAGGGTATTGGTCAGTCAATCAGTTAATCAATAAGCATCTATTAAGCACTTCCTATGTGTCAGGTACTATGTTAAGTTCCATTTATTCTTTTCAGGGGACATGTGGTTAATGTGAAAGACCTTCTTGTCATGGCAAACAGCACAAAGTAAGATGACAGGACATGGAGAGAACCTCCCACAGATTTTGACCCACTTCCTTGATGGTCAGAGCAGGGGTGGGGAGCTAAGGGAGGTATAAAATGATTAAGGCAACAATTTGTGGGAACAAAGAGTTAGGCAAACAATTTCTGCTTTCAACTTTATGGTCTGATTCTTCTCATTCTTGAGTTAAGCGCCAATCTTGTTCTTTTCATCCTTTTTGTGGGTCTCCACCCAACCCCCTTTTCATCCATTCAACTTCCTGTTCCTTGGTCTCCAATTCTTTGTGTAATTTGGCACTTTGGGCCTTTGCATATCCTCAGGCTTTCTGAACAAATATTTTATTGAACTTCTTAAAAATACACAGGTAAGAAGAAAATATGACTGTATAAATATGATCCAGGCAATCATATTAACTGGAGAAAAAATATATATACATACAATATACACATGTATATTGTATGTATATATATATGTGTATGTGCATATATGTGTGCATATATATATAGGTAAAATGCTATGGAATAGCATCGAGCATTGGTTTCTTACAAAAGCTTTGGCCTTTGTGGCCACATGCCATTAACGCAGATAGAAAAATACCACGGAAACTACCTTTATTTTCTATGAACACTGTCCACTGGCAAAAAAAAGTTTGCAAAAGACTATTCTTACATATTAATAAAAGGTAAGATACACACACACATACATTTAATAGAGTCATAACATCTACAGCAAGAATAGATATCACAAACTGTGTAGATATGTATACATACATTGGATTTGTCATATAATTTAACATATTTAACATGTATTAGACTAACTGTCACGTAGGGGTAGGGATGGGGGAAAGGAGGGGAAAATTTGGAACAAAAAAATTTTTGCAAAGGTTAATGTAGAAAAATGACTCATATGTTATGTAAATAAAAAACTTTAATTAATTAAAAAAATAGATATCACAGAATTACATAATTTTAGAGGTTCATGAGCCTTTGGTGGCCACCTAATCTAACTTATACTGACTTATCTCTACCACCCCTGACAAGTATGTTATCCGATCTTTGTTGGAAGACCTCCAGTGAAGCTGAATCCATTACTTCCTGAGGTAGCCTCTTGTAATTTGGACAGCTTCTACTTTGGGACAGCTCTAATTGATAAAGGAAGTTTTTTCTGACATTGAGCTGAAATTTGCTTCTTGCAACTTCCAACCTCTGCTCCGGGTTGTTTTCCAATGCCGAACAGAAGGCTAATCCATCTTCAGCAGGACAGCCTTTCAAGGTCTCAGCCTTTGAGGAACACATATGTATCATATTCTCCTCAAGACTTCTCTTCTCTGGGGTTGACACCTTTAGGATCTACTCTAACCCTCCCCCCATCTATGTGGTACTTAACAGTTTATAAAGTGATTTCTTCATGAGCCTGTGAAGTTGATAGCTTGAGTATAATTGTCTTCATTCTACAGTTGAAGAATTTGAGACCCAAAGAAATTGATTTATTTTTCCCGCCAGTGTCACATAGCTAATAAATGGCAGAAAATGGACTAAAATTCATTTCTGCTGCTTCATAGTTCACAGTTATGATACTATAATCTGTGATATTTATATAGTTATTTTAGGGTCAAGAAGGGCCAAACATACATCATCTCATTGTGAGTCTCACAACAACACTGAGAGGTAAATACTTATTGTTGCAATTCCCTTTTTACAGATGAGAAACTGGGGATCAGAGAGGTCGGGTGATTTTGGGAAGTGTTGGGGGTGGAACTAAAAATGAGATCTCTCTTAATTCCACATTCTGGACTCTTGGTACATCATTATTTTGTGTTTAAAATAAATCTAAGCTAGTGCAGTGTCTAGGACTCAGTTCTAAATGGCATGTCTCTATCATTCTTCCCATTCATTTATTCAAGAAATATTTATTAAATGACTACTATTTGTAGTTCTTTGTCCTGTTTTGGATTATTAGCTGTTCTTAAGCCCATAGGCATCCACTTGTTTATTCTGCTACATCCTGACAAATCAGTTGAGATAGGAGTTAAACATTATCTCCTCTGGGAAATCTCCATTTGCTTTCCTATGAATTTCTCCTTTTGTGATACTATAGTGCTGACATCATCTTCTTGGGGTTTCTGTGGTGCTTCCCTTTTCAGGGAAACTGAAATCCAAGCTGAGCATGGTAAAGATCACTGGGAGTAGCAGGGCAAACCAAAAGGAATGGGGTTGAGTCCATGAACACCAAGGGCTTTTTTCTTATCAAGTAACCTAAATTACAGGCAAGTATTATAAGCTTGAGGAATGAGTACAGGTATGAGTTTTGAGAGATGTATGTGTGATCTGTTGGTGATCATAAGTTTGTAGTATTATAGATTTAGAGCTGAAGGGAACTTACAGGCCATCTAATCTAATACCATTTTTTTAAACAGATGAGGAGACTGAGACCTTGAGATTTGAAGGTAATAAATGACATAGGGTAGTAAATGGCTAGATTTGAACTTGAATTCTTTGATTCCAATTCAGTACTCTTTACATGGCACCATGATGCCTCTATCCTATTGATATATATGTATAGTCAGCTAGGTGATGCACTGGATAATGCTAGAACTGGAGTCTGGAAGACCTGAGTTCAAATATGTCTTCAGACACTTAACTAGTTATGTGGCTCTGAGGCACTCAGCTTGCCTCAATTACTTCATTTCTAAAATAAGCTGGAAAAAGAAATAGCAAATCACTCCAGTATCTTTGCCAAAAAAAAAGCCCAAATGCAGTCACAAAGAGTCACACTCTACTGAAATGGCTGAAGAACATATATATATATATATATATATATATATATATATATATATATATA
>JAJPUD010005259.1:86753-121745 GCA_023553655.1 Myrmecobius fasciatus | reverse complement strand
TATCTATCTATCTATCTATCTATCTATCTATCTATCTATCTATCTATTTATTTATTTTGCTGATGCAATTGGGGCTAAGTGACTTGACCCACAGCTAGGAAGTGTTAAGTGCCTGAGACCAAATTTGAATTCAGGTCCTCCTGACTTCAGAGCTGGTGCTCTATCCACTGCCTCACCTAGCTGCCCCCATCAAATGTATTTCAAAGACTTTTCACACTTAGTCTAGTCTTGATTGATAAATACATATATTCTTACCAGTTAAGCTGAGTATGTGGTGGTAGTATCTTATCATTTGTTTTGAATCCATGAGCAATGAGCTCCATTTTTATTTTATTTTTTTATTTTCAAAACATATGCAAGGATAAATTTTAAACATTGACCCTTGAAAAATCTTGTGTTCCCATTTTCCTCCTCTTCCCCCCACTCCTTCCCCTAGGTGTTAGCTCCACTTTTATACATATCCTTAATATATCACTATAAGGGCATTCTCTTCATCTACCTGTCTAGTTATCCTAGCAAAAAAAGAAATAAAGTTGGTCTAGCATGGCCTCTTTGATAATTCCATGAAGGTTTTTAATGACCACTCCTTCCCTTTCTAAGTCCCTATTTACCATCCTTTTATTTGATCATTTTCTGAGTCTATTTCTTGATTTTAAACTTCTTGATTAATGTTTGGTTCTATTGCCCAGGTGGCAGGGGTGGGATTGAGATGAGGGGAGGAAGGGAGGAATACTGTCTCAACCTTCAGGCTTTTTCAAACTACTTTTCTTTTAGAGCTAGTTTAGGGGTCTTAGAAGTTTTTGTTATTTCTAAGGTGGTGTGATCCAGTAGGGTCGGGGTCACCTCCTCTGGGATTCTGTTTTCTTTGGCCAATAAAAGCTCCTCTCCACTCTGGAATTGTGACCTAGAAGTGGGTACAGGCAATGGAGTTGCCAACGATCCTGAGACCAGTGCTAACACAGGAGTCCCCTGTAGTCTCTTTCTGACCATTTGTCCAATCATCTTACTACCTTTAGGCTGAGAGCACCTGAAAGTACTGCTGCTGCTGCTGTTGCTATACAGCTAGTATTACTGCCATATAGACTCTGGAGAAGTCCCCACCTCTGTAACCAACCTGTCCTTCTGATTTCTTAGATTACCTTTGGCTAGAAAAAACTCTCACCCCAAATTTTTATTGGCTCTGCTGCTCCAAAATTCAGTTTGAGGTGTTTTTCAAAGTTGTTTGGGGGAAAATGTTGGGAGAACTTGGCTGCTTTCTCTATTCTGCCATCTTAGTTCTACTCCCCCACACCAACCCTTTAGCAATATGTTCTAGATTTTTCTTAGGAACAGAAGTCAAGTTTATTACATTTTCAAACTCTACTCTCTTCCTTTTTTTTTAAATTGGACCAACATTTGTACTCCAGTCCTGTAGCACTTCTCTCACTCTCTAAGAACTTTCTAAAGTCAACAACAATGGCTCAGTGATCACATCTGTTACAATTTTCAGTCTTCTCTGTTGTTTGTCTGGGCTTGGTAACTTGAATTAATGAATGCTATTTGATGATCTCCTAACCCACATTGGGATTCAGTGTCTTGCTAAGTACTTTTGTTCTATTCTCTTCAGCTCATTCTCCTTACTAAAAAAGAAACCCCAAAAAACAAAAACAAACAAAAAAAAACAAAAAAAAGCAGCAAAATGAGAGCTAAACAGTTCAACTCTCATTATCTTACCTCCTTCTCCTCTCTACATGCTTCATCCTCCTGGGGAAACTTGACATTTTTCATCCATGTCATCTTTCTTTAACCTCTTTAAAAAAAGCAGGGTGAATTGATTTACTGGGTAACAACTGCTTTTGTCAAGCCATCCAAAACAAGTGATTTTCCACCCCAAAACAGATATAGTTCTCCACAGTTTTCTTTGTTGTTTCTATTCAGTGCCCTGGCACATAGTAGGTACTTCAAAAATTTAAAACAAGAGGCATCCTGGGATGATTTATTGTGACTTCCAAGTTAACAACTTCCTTCTCATAAACTTTCACCATGAGTCAGGCATTTCCAAATCCTTTATTAATTCCAGAGGCCGTTTATTGAAAAAGAACAAACGTCCATGTCATCAATTCCTTCCCTTTGCAGAGCAAGCCTGGGAGGCTCCAGAAACCCATTCAGAGCCCTGGAATGTTGCAAATGTAGATGCTATTTCTTTGCCACCAGAGATTTGAACTGAAAGATTTGCAGCCCCAAGCAAGGTGGGCGTTTTTGTTTGGGCTGGCAGCATCACAACATTCAGAAGAGGTGAACATAATCATCTAAGATGGGTTCCCCCTGCTTCTCTATCTTTACAGGTTTAAGGGAAGTGAGCCGACTTTCAGGGGTCTTGGAAAATGCTTGGGATTAAGGATCATAGAACCAGAAATTTATCACATTTCATGTCCCTCCTTCTACAGATAAGGAAACTGAGATCCAAAGAAATGAGTTACCTAGTCTCATAGGTAGTAAGACAAGTTTTGGGCTCATGTCCCCCAACTCCATTTGTTTATCATCCATGAAGCTTAAGTACTAGTTCAATCTGTTAGAATTTGCTTTTCAGCTGAACTTATTTTCCTCTCTGTTGAAGCCAGTGAAAAATATCCAGGCTTGCTGGAAAGGCAGCCTAGCTCTGCTCCATGCTAACAACTTACATTCATGGAGCACTCTATGGATTGTAAATCTGTCGGCATCCATGATCTTATTTGATCTTCACAGCAACCCTGTGAACAAGATGCTGAGGGTATTATCATCTCCATTTTTACTTCTAACTAGGGGGTGTCCTGGAGCCAGCTCAAAGACACTAGAGAGATCCAATTGTTAAATTTTCAGTGTGAGCATTTACACCCCATAAATCAGCAAATGTTACAAATCACTCCTTGATTTATTGTTTTGTTGATTGTCTAGGCTTAAGAGAATGAAGGAGAAAATATTTATGATGCAGATTAAACTTGAAAGTATCTCCTGCATGCATTTTTCCCCAAAGGGAATTAGTTGCTAAAGACTGACCACATATTTCTGCTTATAAGGTACTTGAGACTTAGAGAAATTAAGTGACTCACTCATGATCACATTTATGAGTTTCAGAAGCAAAATTTGAACCCTGGTTTTCTTGCCTTCAGATCTGTCAACTAACCACTGAACCAGGTAGTTTATGAACCAGTTTTAGGTGTGATAAAACTGGCTGGGAGAGCAGAGAAGGATTTGGTCCTTCTTCCCCTCCATCATTTTTTTTCCAGCATTTCATTTATTAAGGGTCTATTATGTATCAACTAAGTAACAGAACCCCCATCATTTTAACAATATCTTGTGTTTTGTTGGGTTTTGAATAGGAAATCATTTCTTTGAGACAGAAAGGAGAGCCCATCAATTTCTGTTTTCCTGAACATATCTTTATAACATTTGGCTAGACGAATTAAAAAAACACAAGTTGGCCAGTCCCTGATTTGTGTGTATCTTACACTGGACAGCCAAGCACATCTTGCATTTTTGCTTCAGTGCTTTGGAGGGAAGACTGCAGTGGAGAGAAAGCTCTGAAGGTTCCTCTTTAGCACCAGGATAGGATTTTTCTTCCCTTTCTTCTTTTTCTTTAACCTCTTATCAGAGGTTATTTCATATCAGAAATGGCAGCAACAAAAAAGGGAACAGAGGTGAGGAAAAACTTTCTGGCCAACTTTCCTTCTCTTCTTTCCTCTTTCCACTTTCCTCAAGTGCAGATCTAACCAAGTCACACTCCTCTACTTAAGAAGTTTCAATGGCTCCCTATTGTCTAATACAAGCTCTTCTGTTTGGCATTAAAAACCCTTCACAATCTGGTTCCACTCTATCTTTGTAGGTTTATTTCTCTCCCTCTCAGAATCCATTTTACAACCAAACTGGTCTACTCCTTCCCAGTACTTGACATTCTACCTACTACCTCCATGCCTCTTCAGAGTCTCTTCCCCAATCCTAGAATGTTCTCCCCCTATCTCTTGCATCTTAGAATCCCTAATTCCCTAAGGTTCAGCTATACTAATTATTTTCTATATGAAGTCTTTCTTTATCTCCCTTAGTTAATGCTCTTGGAAATTACTTTGAATAAATATATATATATATATATACCTATACACATACAATGTTCACATATATATATAGAAATATCTATGTCTATTTATGTGTATACACACATGTGCATATATATGTATATAATATAAACAATATAGATAATATGTTAATACACATAATATATTAAATGTTATATAAAATGCATTATCTATTATAATATTATATAAAATATATCACACATTTTATATGTAATATATAAGTAGTAATAGAAATAGTAGGCATAGTAGTATTAGTAGCAGAGTAGTAATAGTATATATGTTATATATGACACAATTTATTATATATTTATCTACACACATGTACATGTATGCATACATACACACATATGTTATATTTATGCACACATATGTAGGTGTTTGTGTTGGTTCCTTCCAGCATAACTCCAGGAATCCCGAGCACCCAATACATAGTAGACCATTAATTCATGCTTTCTTTTGAAATTGATTTCATTTTTATTTTGAATTTATAGAACAAAAAAAAGTAATTTCATATACATTGAAAAACACAAAATAATAATTAGGTATGAAATGAGAATCTCTTTGATGTGTTGTATATGTTATATAATCTTTGTTATGATATATAACACTTATTTTAATATGTACATATATGTGATAAATAAAAAGTATTTAAAAACTGTCCTATTTGTCTCTTCTTCTTTCTGAACTTCTTTAAAATTTTTCTGTGCATTTAAAAAAATGGAACAATGGTACTCTAATTTTTTGGACCATTATGCCAGAAACCCCCCCCAAAAATTAATCTCCTCAAAAGAATAAGAAAAAAAGTTAACAAACTAGAACCACAGTTACTTTTTTCAAAAAAATGTATTCTTCCTTTTTTGCTTTGAGTCTATCGCCTCTCTTTCAGGAGGCATGTAACATCCCTCATCATAGGTCCTCTGAGGACGTGGTTAGTTGTTGGATTGTTTTGAGTTCTGAAGTCATAAGTTTGTTTTTCTTTATAATGTTGCTATCCTTCCAATGATGAAGAATGCTATCCACATTCTAATAGAGATGAACTAAATATGCGGAATGAGACACACATTTTTGGACATGGTCAATATGAAAATTTGCTTTGGTTGACTATATATAATTGTGACAAGGATTATTTCAATTAAAAAAATTCTTGCTTCAGTTGTCCTAGGTATTAGTATGGGAAATATTTTTTCCCTTTGAATCTTTTATACTTATTACAGTGTTATTCTCCCTTTGGGTTGGAGTTTAAGGAATCTCTGAACCTAAAATCACAAAAAATGCACACACATATATATGTGTATATATATATGTATATATATATATACATATATAGTGCATATGTATATACATCTTATATATATCATGTGTGTATATATGTCATTCATATATACATATATTCATTGGTATCTTCTGTGACTCATTCATATTTCTAACTTTAGTTTCAGAATTGGTATTCTGGTGCCAGAGCCATGTTCTGCTCTTTTGTTGTGCTTTTGGCTGGGATGGTCAACCTCCCACCCCGCATAACCTGGATTCCTGAAATGATTTTCATTTGCTAGTGTTATACTTCCTCCCAGATCTCTAATGTTTAGAACCCTAGATCTTTAGAGTCTTCTACATAATTGCCTAGACTAATGAAATCACCCCATCACAAGACAGAATGCCAGATATCTCAGGGTCTTTTAGTGTCTGGGATCTCTCAGTCTGAGTGATGCTATGCCACACCCCACTAGTTTCAAAGGTCTCCACCCTGGAGCTTTCTGACCACTTTAAAGTTTTCTTGAGATGCTGATTATTCTGGGCATTGCCTATCCTAGCATTTGATTTGCTAGTACCCTAGTTGATTTGTATGTGTATATGTGTGAAGTTTCTCATAGGATTCATTGATTATTAAATCAATTTGTAAATTTGTATAAATTTCAGATTTTTTTCCTGGAATATGTTTGTAGGAGTTGGATCATCTGCCTTCATTCAATATAATGGCCAGAAAAATCTCCCTTCAATAGATGTTTGCTGAATGGAAGGGGATTCCTGACTCTTTAGCACCAGATTACTATGGTACATTAAGAAGAGAGAGAAAAGTGAAGTGATTCTTTGTCTCTATTGCCAGCCTAGGTCAACTCTCCCACTCCTCTATCCCTAATCCCTCAGCACCAATCTCATTGGCTGTTGTTGTCTGTAATCTTATATGCATAAGGAAGACCCAACAGACCCATTTTAAATTTTAAAAAATATGAAGAGAGGGAATATCCTGTGTATGTATATTTGCCATCCAGGAGTGGTGGAAAGAAGGAGCTGGATTAGGAGAAAGGAATTTAAGAAAGAGGAAAAGAGAAAAATCCTGTCAGAATTATTGGGATTCCCATTGCTCTGATCTGCTTTTTTTTTTTCCTTCAAATCTGCCATTCATAGTTCTCCTTACCAAGTCATTAATAGTTGTGAGAAGGGAAAGGAGGGAAAGTGGAAAAGATTGATTCTACTGTTTTATCATCCTTATTCCCAGTCTTGGATCATATCTTCTTACTGCTTCATATTCCACAAACACCTTCAAACTTCAACAAATGTATTCTATGCTGAGGAAGGCCTCCAGAATGCAAGTTAGCTTTTCTAAGGTAAATGCTTAGAAAAACTTGAACTTGGAAGGTTTTTTTTTACCAAACAAGAATGTCATATCCCACAGAGGCTGGTTATCTTCTTTTTGAGTTCTATGCCCACAATTCAGGTGTCTGCCACCTAATGGTACCTGTTAAGATAAACCCATCAATTTTGTCAAGCCTGGATAACTGAACATCATACTACAGCAAGATCTATTATATCTTTCCTAGCATATTGCTTTTTCTGTGTGATAGGATGTCTATACACATGAACTCATCAATATAGAGATTATTTTCTTTTTTATTGTTATTAAAGCTTTTTATTTTTAAAACATATGCATGGATAATTCTCCAACATTGATTCTTACATAGCCCTGGATTCCAAATTTCCCCCCTTCCTCCCACTCCCTCCCCTAGATGGCAAGTAGTCCAATATATGTTAAATGAAATATGTGTAAACATGTTTGTACAATTCTCTTGCTGCACAAGAAAGATCAGATTAAAAAGGAAAGAAAATGAATAAGAAAACAAAATGCAAATGAACAACAACAGAAAGAGTGAGAATGATGTGATCCACACTCATTTCCTGCAATCCTCTCTCTGGGTGTAGATGACTCTCTTCATCACAAGATTGTTGGAACTGGTCTGAATTATTTCTTTGTTGAAAAGAGCCATGTCCATCAGAATCGATCATCATATAATCTTTTTGCCGTGTACAATGATTTCCTGGTTTTGCTCATTTCACTTAGCATCAATTCATGTAAGTCTCTCCAAGCCTCTCTGAAATCATCCTGTTGATCATTTCTTACAGAACAAAAATGTTCCCTAACATTCATATATTATAACTTATTAAGTATTATTTTATCTTCTTTTAAAAATGTTAGTTATTCATAAGATAAGAAAAATAAAATTAAAAATAAATATAGGCAAAAAGAAAACAAAACGATTGTTTTCTCATTGCTCTAGTTAGAAAATCTTACAAACTCAACTAAAATTAAATGAAATAAATGAATTACTTTAATAATTTATTTTATTTTTTAATTAAAACTTTTTATTTTCAAAACATATGGATAGATACTTTTTCAACATTGACCCTTGCAAAACCCTATATTCCAAATTTTCCCCTCCTTTCCCCCAACCTTTTCCCCAGATGGCAAGTCATCCAATATATATTGTACATGTTAAAATATGTCAAATCCAATTTATGTAAACATTTATACAATCATCTTATTGCATAAGAAAAACTGATCAATAAGGACAAAAATGAGTAAGAAAACAAAATGCAAGCGAACAATAAAAAGGGTGAAAACGTCATATTGTGAATCAGTTCCCACAATCCTCTCTCTGGATGTAGATGGCTCTCTTTATCACAAGATCATTGGAACTGGTCTGAATCATCTCACTTTTGAAGAGAGCCACGTTCATCAGAATTGATCATTGTACAATCTTCTTATTGCTGTGTACAATGATCTCTTGGTTCTGTCATTTCATTTAGCTTAAGTTCATTTAAGTCTCTCCAGGTCTCCCTGAAATCATCCTGCTGGTTGCTTCTTATAGAACAATAATATTCCATAACATTCATATACCACAATTTAGTCAGCCATTCTCCAACTGATGGACATCCACTCAGTTTCCATTTTCTTACCACTATAAAAAAGGGCTTCCACAAACATTTCTCACATGTGGGTCCCTTTCCTTCCTTTAAGATCTCTTTGAGATACAAGCCCAGTAGAAACTCTGCTGGGTCAAAGGGTATGCACAGTTTGATAACTTTTTGAGCATAGTTCCAAAGGGAATTCTTGATATGGAAAACCTCTTCACTTATATAGATTGGTAAGACATTTGTAATTTGTAGTTTTAGAGAAATTTCATCCAACTTGTTATCTCTATTTCCCAGCTGTGTTCTTTGAAAATTCAATAAGCATCTCAATCACTGACAAAAGATGTTAAACAGACTCAAGATAGATCCTTAGGTAATTCCACTGGAGACCTCCCTCCAAGACAACAATGGCACTTTCAATGCCTACTCTCTCACTAAATCAAAATCCAAATAAATGTGTTATTGACTAACCCATGTCTCTATTGTGCAGACCTGGTCAAATGCATTACTGAAATCTAGGTACATTATATCTACATTCCTTGACATAACTTTGGTAGCAATTTCAAAAAAATAAAATTCATTTAGTCCACTGTGGTGTGTTCTTGATGAACTTTTCTAAATTCTCACAAACCATCTCTTTTATATTATATTTTAGCAATTTATCAGAAATTAAAGTAATGCTCACAGATTTATAGCTTAAAATTCTACTCTTTACTTTTTTTTGAAAAAAATAAATATTTTTGAAAAGTAAAGTTTTGAAAAATATCTTCTCTTTAACAGTTCTGTGATATCTCTCCCATTGTTTAAGAAGTTTCAGAGAGAGTGTACAAATTTCTCAGTTCTTTCAGTATCCTAGACAATAGTTTATCTGGAATTGCTGACAAGTTTACTGAGGACTTCTAGGGACTTTTTAACTAAATATCTTTTCCCCCAATTAATAAACATTTGTTTTTTTTTTCTCCTCTTACCTCCCACCAACTATTGAAAAAAATGGAAGGAAAGAAGGAAGGAAGGAGGGTAAGAAGGAGTGAAAGAAAAAGGGAGGAAGAAACATGGAACCTCTGCATCATAAGCATATTCACACAAAAGCAATTCCCAGCTTGGCCACACGCAAAACTGATTTCTCTTCTGTTTTTTAGTCCATCATATCTGTCATGAGGTGAGTAATGCTATTTACCAGTCTTCTGGAAACATGGTTGACCATTTAATTGATCAGGTTTCTTAAGTCTTTTGTAACTGTTTTTATGATACTGATATTATAGTACAGATTTTTCTTTTAGTTCTGCTCACTTAACTCTACATCAGTTTATATCAGTCTTCTCAAGTCTCTCTGAAATAATCTTTACCTTCATTTCTTACATGGCAGTTGTATTCCATTACATTAATATACTGTAATTTGTTCAGCCTTTCCCAAATTGATAAGCACCCCCTTGGATGCTAGTTCTGTTTTTTTTTTTTCATTTTTCTTTAGTTTTAATTTCACACTTCAATCCCCTGAGAAGTGACCTCATTCCTTTGTTGATCTTCTTCTTGCCCCCTATAATAGCTCTGAAAACAAATAAACCTCTCTTTTCTGTCCTTGGCCTTTACCACCACTTTCATTACATCTAGAACTTAATTCCTCTTTATGTTTTTCTTGCATGACTATGCCATTCTTGGATATTCATTCATCATTATATGCTCTTACTTCCACTTTCTACAAACATTTTAAAAAAATTCAAATCACTAAATGTGTTTTCTGTCATTCATATTAATCTTTTTTAAACAGTTTCTTCTTTAAGATCTCATCCAATATCCTCATCACTCATTTTACAAATGAACTAAATGAAGCCCACAGTAGGGAAGTGACTTACCCAAGCTCATATATATATATATATATATATATATATATATATATATATATATATACACATATATATATATGTATGTATATTAATAATGGAGCTTGGAAATTTAAAAAAAAACAGATCTCCTAACTACAACTCCAGTGCTACATTATTCTCCATGTATGTTTTCTCTTATCTGACTTTTCTAAATAGTATGGAGGGCAACTATAGAGTGTAGATCCTGAAGTCTGGAAGATATCTTCCTGAGTTCAAATCTGTGCCAAATTAGCTATGTAACCCTGGGCAGGTCGCTTCACTCTGCTTGCCTCAGTTTCCTCATGAATTGAATAAGGAAATGGCAAACAACTCCAGTATCTCTGTCAAGAAAAATTCAAACAGGATCATAAAGGATCAGACAAGACTGAAAAACAACCAAATCACAAAAAATAGTATGGACTCATATAGCCAAAAAGTTTATATATATAGAAAGTGTCCAGATGATTATCTTGTCCTTATTACTGGGAGAAAGGGAGGGAGTCTGAAAGAATCTTTGATATTATCTATCACATCATTAAGGTATCTTGCTTTTCATTGTCTAATTCTATTCCCCACCCCATCCCTACCCAGACTCATATTCCTGCTTTTATTTAAACATGAGCCCCTATCCCATAAATCTGTGCTGTTCCAAGCCAGATGACACATGGATCTGAAACAAAAAAAAATTAATTAAAAAAAAGAATAGCAGGTAATAAGAAATTGAAGCAGGGAATAAGGGTTTTCAATGTCCCCAGTCCAGGTGACTGCTACCTACCAAAACTCTATGAGAGACAAAATCAAATGCACATTTAATACCTCCCCCACCCATTATGGAAATGTTTTAGAGATTTACTCTATAAGAAGCCTCAATCTAAAGCTATATCAATGTCCTCAAAGGAGCTGGAGCTTCATGACCTCAAGGCCAGGTCCACATCATCTGCATCTCAAATGATGCTTTCATGACACAGCACAATGGGTCTGTGCTCTCAGAATTGTCTATATGTGGCTGCCATTTCTTAACACCATCATTTCCTCCCATTTCTCTACTTGTGTCTGTGTTTTTCCAAACCCTTGTGTCCCTGTTATGACACTTTCAATGCCCTATTTCCAAATGCTCTATCCTGGGAGCCTTCCCTCAAACAAGATTCTCAGGAAATGATGTCATCACACTGTAAGCTTGTATTTAACCTTCTAGAAGATGCACTTCACAGATAATTTTCCCCAATCAGCAATTTGCATTCAGGCCAAAACATTATGGAAATATTGAGTCTTTTCACAGTTACACCCCTCAATATTTGATTATTGTGAAACTTATGATCTAGAAAAACTCTTCCCAAAGGAGGGTCAAGACCTAAGGCAAGGCTAGAGACTCAGAGAGAAGCATGGAGGAAAAGGGCCAAGTAAAACTCCCATGATTGACTGGTCTCTTATTATAGCCCAGAAAATAAGCTAGATTTAGAGGGGCCAAATAAAGAAACCCAAAGGGAACAAAATCAGAAGATGCAAATTTTGAACAGGAAAAAAAGGTAAGTTTTAGAAGGGATACTGTTCTAGCAATATGGGAGACCCATACTTGGCAAGGGCCAAGATGGCAGTTAAGAGCTCTCTCAAGACCTCTTAAGAGAAGGGAGATCCTTAGTCTATCAAGGGACATAGCATAGAGAATCCTTTTAAATCTTCTAGGACAAAGGTAATTTCTTTGATAAGATTTGAATAAAGTCATTCCCCAAATTTCAGAATTAGAGTTATTTAAACTTGCCAAATTGGGCAAGAACAGATAATCTAATAGGGAATGTGTTTCTTCCTTAGAAAGCCAGTAGTAAGTACATTACTACTATAGCTTCATGGTGAGAAAGTCTAGGATGATGATACTTTGAATACCAAATATCCACGGAAAGAATGTATGCAAGTGGAAGGAAGGAGTAGGAAATGGATAATGAAGAAGAATCATTCTGGACACAGGTCTTAGATTCTTACACCTGGATTTAAGGGAGAGTGATTTCTATTTCAAAGAGACTTTTCTTTTTTTTTTAAATAAAGCTTTTTATTTACAATCATATGAGTGATTTTTCTACATTGACCTTTGCAAAAACTTTTTTCCCCAAGCTTTTCCCCTCCTTCCCCCCACTCCCCACCCCTAGATGAAGGGTAATCTAATACATGCTAAATAGGATGAATTATATGACAAATACAATACATGTATACATATCTATACAGTTATCTTACTGCACAAAAAACACCAGATCTAGAAAGAGAAGAAGAAAAAACAACCTAAGAAGGAAAACAAAATGCATGGAAATATTCACAGAAAGCGTTAAAATGCTGTGTTGTGGTTCACACTCCGTTCCCACAGGCCTCTCTCTGGATGTATATGACTATCTTCATCGCTGAACAATAGGAACTGGTTTGAATCACATCATTGTTGAAGAGAACCATGTCCATCAAAATTGATCATCGTATAGTCTTGTTGCTGTGTATAATGTTCTCCTGGTTCTGCTGATTTCACTCAGCATCAGTTCATGCAAGTCTCTCCAGGCCTCTCTGAAATCCTCCTGTTGGTCATTTCTTACAGAACAATAATATTCCATAACATTCATATACCATAATTTATTCAGCCATTCTCCAATTGATGGGCATCCTTTCAATTTCCATCAAAGAGACTTTTCTAAAAGAAATAAGCAGGCTACATGCTAGATATTAGGATGTTAAATCTGAAATTAAAGGACCTGTATTCAAATCTCAGCTCTGGTACCTTTGTGATCATCATCAAGTCATCTCTCTGGGCAACAGTTTCTTCCTCTATAAAATGAGAGGATTTAATTGGATGTCCTTTCAATGCTATAATCCTCTGGACTATAAGAAAACTGAAGCCCAATGAGAACTACAGTGATCTGCCCCTAGTCATACAAGTTGTAGCACATCTGAGATCCAAAGCCACATGTTTTGACTCTGCTACATCATTCTTCCGCTCAAAAGATAAAAGGGAAGAACTAGTCTTGAGAGAGATCTCCAATTTATAATTGACTTCCTCTTCAGCATTGGGAAACAGACTCATTTTTTTATTGAACTTTAGTTTCTCTGTCTGCCAAAGAGCTTTTGTATAAACTCCCTACTTCATAGACATGTCATTATTATTTATGAGCATTTATATACAGCACATTATACTTTCAAAGTGCTTCATAATCCCTAATTAGTCACTCAACCCAAAATCCCAGCATGGCAGGTCAGTAGCATCAGTTCCATTTTATAGATGAGAAAACTGAGACCATGAATCATTTAAAGGCTTGCCCAAAGTTACATAGCAAACCAGAGCACAGAGAGAACATCAGAATTCAAAAATTCTTGACTCTTGGCCAATGTACCAGACTAAAAGACTTTATGTGCACTTTCAGATCCTGGGAGGGAAGGCCCCAAATGGAAAGATATGCCAACGATTGCAAGAGTTGGGAGAAATTCAATTGAATTCAATTCAACATGCTTTTATTAGTCCCTGCTGTGTACAAGGCAATGTACCAGGTATTGGAAAGGCAAGGAAAAATTGAACAAACTTATCTTGCATTCTACTGGAAGAAAGCACAGAGCTTTCTTTGACACAGACACACCATGTTAACTCCTGCTCCAGTGTCTCCCATGTCCCACAATCAATCCCAAAGTTCTTCAGAGAGTGTCCTTATATCACTTCTTTGGATACCAAGGTACCAAAAGATACCAAAGCTGAGGTTTGGATACAGGTCCTTTAATTTCAGATTTAACATCCTGAAATCTAGCATGTGGCCTGCTTATTTCTTTCAGAAAAAGTCTCTTTGAAATAGAAATCACTCTCCCTTAAATCAAGGTGTAAGAATCTAAGACCTGTGTCCAGAATGGTTCTTCTTCATTTTTTAAGGCATGCAGGTTTTCAATGTCTTTTCATGATGTCATTGTTCTATTTCTCCTGATCTGAAGAGTTCCATTGGGTGTGTAGCCTCTGCTGGAAGCTCCATTTGAATTGCCTTAGGAAGATTCTGAAGATCACCTAGCAAAATAAAGTATGAGCTACTGGAGACCTTTATCAAGCTCGACTCCCAAGCATTAAAACTCTACTGTAGAAAGTGTAACTTCAATGAGATGGTCATGTTGTTTCATTGCCAAATGTATGTTTGCCTAAAAGATTCTTTTATGGAGAACTCACACAAAGCAAGTGTTCACATGGAAGTCAGAATAAGTGATATAAAGACACTCTCTGAAGAACTTTGGGATTGATTGTGGGACATGGAAGACACTGGAGCAGGAGTTAACATGCTGTATCTATGTCAAAGAAAGCTCTGTGCTCTATGAACAAAGCAGAGTTGTGGTAATTCAAAATATTTGTGCCTCAGTTGTGATAGAACCTTCTAAGCCCATGTTGGTCTGATCAGCCTTGGTTGGACACAATATACCTTAACCCTGATGTACTGATGTCATTTTGGTCCTCTTGGAACATGAAGGACAACAATCAATTCCCCAGTTATCTTGTAGATGCTGCTAGGTATGTAGGTCCTGCGGGTATTGCTTTTCTGCGTTCATGAAGGACATATGGTTGTAAAATTTCTCTCCACTACGAGCTTCTATTGTTAGCTGGAGCTCTATTTCAAAATAATACTTCTTCCCCATGAGAGAAGTATGTTACTTTGACTGTCTCTTTTAGATCAGAGTTCAGTGGATTAATCTTCAGTCCATTCAGTGAAAAAAGTGAGCTCTCCATATGTCTAGATTATCAGATTAGGAAAAAGTTCTCAACTTGATTTTTTTTTCATAAGGAGTAGAATCTGTGGGGTCTCAGAATCTCAGCCTCCTGGGATCAAGCTTTTGAAGGAACATAGATGAGATATCCAGCTCAATAGAGCTCTAACTCATTGAATATGTTTTTAACAGATCAATGTCTCTGACCCAAACAACCTTCTGATTTTGGGTTAGCTATTCCTTAGAAATCTTGCTTAATCCTTTATGGAAATCTTGTGTCTTTAATACCCGTGGCAGGAGAGGAGGGATTCTGTCAAAGAGGCTCACAAAAGCTGTGTGGTCCTGAGGTCCCTATGGTTTTTCTGAATACCATCTCCTCCCCCCTCAAGAATCTTTGGGTCTTCAGCAAAAATGAAAGAGGTTAAAGTGTCAAGAAAACAACAAAACCCACAAAAGTTAGTGGAACCTCTGGAGACAACACCTTCCACCTCAATCTTTTGTTCCAAATTCCTACTTTTTTTATACCCATGTGGCTGTTCATAAGCCTCTCAGGTTTTCCTGACCCCCTCCTTTGGCAAATAAAGGTAACCTTGACTTTTTTTTAACTCATTTACACTTAATACCTTAAATCTGCTTATTTTAAAAGTCTTTAAAAACATATCCAAGATGTGTGTTGAGCCTCTTCTTTTTAATTTTTCAGTATAATTATGTCAGCCCAAGAGATTAGAGCCGAATCCCCAAATGAAATTGGAGTCTTCTCACAAAGGTCAAATTCAGTTCCAAATCTCAAGATAGAATCTCCCTAAATTCCAGATGGAATAAACTTAGTTCACTCTCTGCTCAACCTCAGGTTTTCTTTCAAAGGGAGAGACCTGAGATGCTTGAAATAGGGAGGGGGGTTAAAGAAAATATATAAAATACATATAAATATAGAAAACTAAGTCCTTTCTTACTCATTTTTGAACAATGCTTAAGTGTGAGCAAAATAATGACCACTCCTCTAATCAGTGGTTTTCTTACTTGCTCATTCTGTCATAGTGGTCATGGTTTCTGCTCCCTTCATGGCAACGAATCATATGATTAGTTGACTTCGAGAAAGACAGCAAACAGAAAACAAACCTATTTTTACAACTTTTCAAAGGCACCAAGAACACTTTAGCACAACACACACACTCACACACACACATAGAGTAAACCATAGGTCTTTTCATTAACCACATTACATGGAAGGGAATTGTCACCCCCCAAAAAATAAAGAAAAGAAAAAAGAAAAAGAAAGAAAGAAAGAAAGGAAAACCCTTTTGGGTATGAACCAATTTGTTTCAGAGTTGCTTACTTTTGTACTTTTGAAGGCTGAGACCACACAGGAAGGTTAAGCTAGTATGGAGGACATCCTTAAGGTGGTGAATTGTGCATGTCAAAGACAAAGAGTTCACAGAATGAAAGCTTCCATCTCAAAAATGGCACAGGATGGGGAAGGAGGTGACAGTTGTAAAATATTAGAGCTTATAAGAGCTCTATAGGCTATCCATTCAAAGCCCTTCATCATACAGATGGGGAAACTGAGATCTACAAAGTGAATAGAACTTAATTGTTTCAATATAATGTTGTATCTATATCTTACTCTATAAGGGAATGATACTGAGAGATTAATACATATATTTAAATAATTGTGAAAACAATAATTTGTATACTTTGAAGATTAGCAGTCTAATGTACTGGTTGAATGAAAGGATGAAGATAAAATCTTTTATTAATCAAGTACAATGGTGAGTGAAATTTTAGGGTTTTCCATTGAAGTGTCCTTTCCAGTAGCCATGAGAGTGTCAGTCTGATTTCTATGTCCTGGGAAAAAGGATGGAAAATGGGGAATGCAGGGGGGCAGCAGGAGCTACATTGCAGGACAATGAAAAGGGCAAACTATGATTGGGTTTGCCAATTAGTATAGTTCAACCTCACAGCATGGGTGGTTTATCTTCTCCTGACCCCGGTTGCCAAACTTTTTTGATCTCACAACCCTATTAGTAAAAAAAAAATTAATTTTTGAGCACTTCCTATAATATATGTACATTTTCTTTGTTATTTATATGCATGTGCTGTCTAATAATTATGAATACTCTTACAGAGAATACCGACAAAAATGTTTTATTTTATAGAGAGATAATAATAAGATATTAGATTTTGTTGACTGGAACTGTGATGTAGAAAGACCATTGTTTTGGGAATATCCTTTTGGCAGCTATGTGGAAGATGAGTGGGAAAGTTCAATAGTTCAGAAGAAAAGTTATGAGCTCTTAAATAGGATGATGTCCATGTGAGTTAAAAAAAAAGGACTCATGTAATACAGATAGAGATAGAGAGTTGATAACTGATTGAGTGTATGAGGTAAGAGAAAGTGAGGCATTTATAATACAGAAGGGTTGTGACTAGAAGGATCCTCAGATGAGAGTGAAATTCAGAAGGGGAAAAGAAGCCTAGTTTGGGGAGAAAAAAATGTAATGCAATCACACCCATTCATGTACGTTTCTCCTGTGTAAGTCATTGTCCCATCTGAAATTAAAATGGAGATGAAGTTTTCATTCACCCACCACTACTGGGGAGTACAGAGTCCATTGAAGTATATCTGTTAGAATTACCAGCTCCTGTGGAGGAGCAGAATAGGAGGATATAGGCAGAATTTTGCCTGTGGAACTTCTGGAACAGGTGCCAGGTTTTTAGGGTTTTCAGGAGCCATTGCCAAGAACATAAGGGGAGAAGTTGGAAATCTACATAGTCATGGGCACAGTGGTTAGAGTTGGAGTTGGAAGACCTAAATTCAGATGTAGTTTCAGACACTTATTAGTTGCATGATCCTGAGTAAGTTTCCTCAAGATAATAATAACATTTAAGTGTCAGGATTGTTGTGAGGATTGAATGATTTATTATGAATATTTATAATGCATTAACATACTAGGTATGATATAAATTCTTGTTTCCTTGTCTGGAGGAGATAGGTGGGGGGCAGCATCCTGACTGTACTAATGGGAGAAGGGGAAGTAGAACTGTGAAGATAAGCCCTATGACTGGTTATCATGGGGAGGATCAGATGCAACCCATATTCACATGCTTTTCATGGTTACCCTTTGGGGTCATGTCATAACTCCTTTGTCATCCGTCACTTACATATGACCTTGGAAAAATCACACTTACTATGCACATTATATGCAGGTTGCATAACTGAATAAATACTTGCTGAATCAAGTTGGAGTTATTCCTCTCAGAAATTTTTTAGCCTTGACATAATTTATACTTTCTTTATTTCTTAGAGTATGACATATTAATAATAGCTAACATTTATACAGTATATACTTTGAGTCAGGCATGTATCAAGTACTTTATAATTATTTTCCCATTTGATCCTCACAACAATCCTGGGAGGTAGGTGCTATTAATATCCCATTTTTCAGATGAGGAAACTGAGGCAAAGAGGATGACAAAAAATAGAAAAGTAAGTCTTTAAAAAGCTGCTGTGTCTTTCACTGTGCTTCTATAAAGAAATGTTGAATTATAAATGGAAAAAAAGCATTTGTCAAATGCCTATTTGCATCTATGTGGAAATACAAGATAAAAAGAAAAGATTATTTACTAGTTAGAAGCTTATTGTAAAAACAAATTTTCATCAATAGAGAACTGTAAAAAAAAAATTGTAATAAGACAGATTTCACTCAACAAAGAGACACAATCTGAATAACATAAGATTAACCACCCAATCTCTGAAAACAGAAAAAGCTAGAAACAATTAACAAAGTTAAAGGTAAGGGGCTCCAATAGACTCTTCTATTAAAATCACAAAGAAAAATACTTGAAGATAAAAGTCTGTTTTCAATCCTATGGATTGTGGAAGAAAAAAAGGATCTTTTTTATAATCCAAATAGTCAAGTAACAAATCACTAGGAAATTTCTGGAGAGATCAATCCTGGACAAAACATTTGTTACATAAATTGGTAATGAAATCCAGGTAAAGTGCTTAGCTTTGAAGCTTTGAATCACCAAGTTAGTAAAAGGAGAATTGAGATAAGTGCTATGTTGACGAAGCAAAACAATAATCAAGCATATAGCATTTTTTAAAGTGTCTGGTATATTTTGGGCACCATGCTTCTACTGGGATAAAGATAGATAAATGGACTAAATCCTGTTCTCAAAGAGTTAACATTCTACAAGGACAGAAAATATATACTGATCAATAAAAAGGAAAGAGGAAAATCAAATTGTTAGTCTCAAAAATGAAAAGGGAGAACTTTCCACCAATAAAGAGGAAATCAGAGCAATAATCAGGAGTTACTTTGCCCAACTTTATGCCAATAAATTTGATAACCTAAGTGAAATGGAGGAATATCTACAAAAACATAGATTGCCCAGATTAACAGAAGAGGAAATAAATTACTTAGATAGTCCCATTTTAGAAAAAGAAATAGAACAAGTCATTAATCGACTCCCTAAGAAAAAATCCCCAGGACCAGATGGATTTACATGTGAATTCTACCAAACATTTAAAGAACAATTAACGCCAATATTATATAAACTATTCAAAAAAATAGGGAATGAAGGACTCCTACCAAACTTCTTTTATGATACAGACATGGTACTGATACCTAAACCAGGTAAAACAAAAACAGAGAAAGAATATTATAGACCAATCTCCTTAATGAATATTGATGCAAAAATCTTAAATAAAATATTAGCAAAGAGATTACAGAAAATCATTCCCAGAATAATACACCATGACCAAGTAGGATTTATACCAGGAATGCAGGGATGGTTCAATATTAGGAAAACTATTAACATAATTGACTATATTAATAACCAAATTAACAAAAAACATATGATAATCTCAATAGATGCAGAAAAAGCATTTGATAAAATCCAACATCCATTCCTATTAAAAACATTAGAGAATATAGGAATTAATGGACTTTTCCTTAAAATAGTCGGTAGCATCTATTTAAAACCATCAGCTAGCATCATATGTAATGGTGATAAACTGGAACCATTCCTAATAAGATCAGGAGTGAAACAAGGTTGCCCACTATCACCATTACTATTCAATATTGTATTAGAAATGCTAGCCTTGGAAATAAGACAAGAAAAAGAGATTAAAGGAATTAGAGTAGGTCATGAGGAAACCAAATTATCACTCTTTGCAGATGATATGATGGTCTACTTAGACAACCCTAGAGAATCAAATAAAAAACTATTAGAATTAATCCACAACTTTAGCAAAGTTGCAGGATACAAAATAAATCCACATAAATCATCAGCATTTTTATACATCACCAACAAAATGCAACAGCAAGAGATACAAAGAGAAATTCCATTCAAAATAACTATCAATAGTATAAAATATTTGGGAATATATCTGCCAAGGGAAAGTCAGGATCTATATGAGCAAAACTATAAAACACTCTCCACACAAATAAAGTCAGATCCAAACAAATGGAAAAACATCAAGCACTCTTGGATAGGTCGAGCGAATATAATAAAGATGGCAATACTACCTAAATTAATCTATTTATTTAGTGCTATACCAATCAAACTCCCAAGAAATTATTTAACTGACCTAGAAAAAATAACAACAAAATTCATCTGGAAAAACAAAAGGTCAAGAATTTCAAGGGAATTAATGAAAAAAAATGCAAATGAGGGTGGCCTAGCTATACCAGATCTAAAACTATATTATAAAGCAGTGGTCACCAAAACTATTTGGTACTGGATAAGAAATAGAGTAATGGATCAGTGGAATAGGTTAGGTTCACAGGACAAAATACTCAATGACAATAGTAATCTAGTGTTTGATAAACCCAAAGACCCCAGTTTTGGGGATAAAAACTCACTATTTGACAAAAACTGCTGGGATAATTGGAAACTAGTATGGAAGAAATTAGGCATTGACCCACACCTAACACCATATACCAAGATAAGGTCAAAATGGATTCATGATCTAGGCATAAAGAATGATATTATAAACAAATTAGAACAATGTAGGATGGTTTACCTCTCAGACCTGTGGAGGGGGAAGGAATTTGTGACCAAAGAAGAACTAGAGGTCATCATTAATCACAAAATAGATAAGTTTGACTATATCAAGTTAAAAAGTTTTTGTACAAACAAAATGAATGCAGACAAGATTAGAAGGGTAGCAGTAAACTGGGAAAATATTTTTACATCCAAAGGTTCTGATAAAGGCCTCATTTCTAAAATATATCGAGAATTGACTCAAATATATAAGAATTTAAGCCATTCTCCAATTGATAAATGGTCAAAAGATATGAACAGACAATTTTCAGACGAAGAAATTGAAACTATTCCTGGTCACATGAAAAGGTGCTCCAAGTCACTATTGATGAGAGAAATGCAAATTAAGACAACTCTGAGATACCACTACACACCTGCCAAATTGGCTAAAATGACAGGAAATGATAATGATAACTATTGGAGGGGATGTGGGAAAACTGGGACACTGATACGTTGTTGGTAGAACTGTGAATGGATCCAACCATTCTGGAGAGCAATTTGGAACTATGCTCAAAAAGTTATCAAACTGTGCATACCCTTTGACCCAGCAGTGTTTCTACTGGGCCTATATCCCAAAGAGATTTTAAAGGAGGGAAAGGGACCCACATGTGCAAAAATGTTTGTGGCAGCCCTTTTTGTAGTGGCAAGAAACTGGAAATTGAAAGGATGCCCATCAATTGGAGAATGGCTGAATAAATTATGGTATATGAATGTTATGGAATATTATTGTTCTGTAAGAAACGACCAACAGGAGGATTTCAGAGAGGCCTGGAGAGACTTGCATGAACTGATGCTGAGTGAAATCAGCAGAACCAGGAGAACATTATACACAGCAACAAGACTATACTATGATCAATTTTGATGGACATGGTTCTCTTCAACAATGATGTGATTCAAACCAGTTCCTATTGTTCAGCGATGAAGATAGTCATATACATCCAGAGAGAGGCCTGTGGGAACTGAATGTGAACCACAACACAGCATTTTAACGCTTTCTGTGAATATTTCCATGCATTTTGTTTTCCTTCTTAGGTTGTTTTTTCTTCTTCTCTTTCTAGATCTGATGTTTCTTGTGCAGCAAGATAACTGTATAGATATGTATAAATGTATTGTGTTTGTCATATAATTTATCCTATTTAGCATGTATTAGATTACCCTTCATCTAGGGGTGAGGGGAAGAAGGGGAAAAGCTTGGGAAAAAAAAGCTTTTGCAAAGGTCAATGTAGAAAAATCACTCATATGTTTTGTAAATAAAAAGCTTTATTAATTAAAAAAATATGTATATATATACTGACCAATATATGTAGATACCAAATACACAGAAGATCAATACAAAGTAGTTTTGTGATTGAAGTGAGGCAATAGTTGCTAGAGGAATAAGGGAAAAAATGGTTTTGAATGCTATTTTAAGATGACTAGGGATCCAGTTGGAAGAGGAAGAGGAAGGGTTACATTCTAGACATGGAGAACATTCTTTGCAAAAGGATAGAAGTGGGAGATGAAGGAAAGTAAGTGAAGAACAAAAAGAAGACTAGTTTGGCTGAGCCAAAGGAGAATAAATATATACATTTCTACACTTTAGCTCAACCAAACTAGCTAATTTTTCTCTTCTTCACAGGGGAATTTGGTTGAACCAAAAAGTAGAAATGTATATATTTTAGTTACTATACATTCCTTCACATACTCTTTTTTCCTGCCAAACTGTCTGGAAAGCTTGGAGAAAATTGGGAATGACTTTAAATTTTAAAAAAGATGAATTAGTATTTAATCCAGGCTCCCCATTGGGAATTACTGAAGTTTATTGAGCAAAGGAGTAACCTATGTTTAGTAATATCGCTTTGGCAGTTGTGTGGAGAATAGAATGGAGAATGGAAAGATTTGAGATTGTAGACAAGGATGTTGTTAGCTGAAATTATATTGAGAAGTAGAGATCCAAAGCTGGGTGGCAGGGAAGGTTACCCTAAATATTACTCCATAAATTTGGAGATATTTATAATTGTCTCAAAGGGAGTGGGAGTGGTACTTATGCCTAAATAACACAGTAATTATAAATAATATTTTATCTATATTCATTAAAATAGACTAACCAGGGATCTTGATTCAGAACAGCTGTCTCAGTCTGAGTAGAGAGATTTTGAAGTCCTGATATGGGGAACAAAGCATAGGATTTTGACCTATACTTAAAAATAATATAGTCCAATCTTCTCATTCTACTACTGTGTTATCTGACAACTGGAGATGATGATCAGGTTGATTGTCAGTAGTAGAGCTGAAACTGAAATTCATGTTGTTTCTAGAATACCTTGATAGAATAGAATAAATAAACCTGATTCTGGTTTGTGTTTGGGAAAAAGGCTTGAGCAGGGTGGCAGATGGAAGCTTTGTTTTCTGCCACCATTGGTATTATTGGTTTTGAGTTATTTCTCTCTGTAACCCTTTTGGGAATTTCTTGGCAGAGATACTGAAGCAGTCTGCCATTTCCTTCTCCAGCTGATTTTACAGATGAGGAAACTGAGGTAAACAAGGTGAAGTGACTTTCCCAAGTTCACACTAGTGTCAAAGACTGGATTTAAACTGAGGAAGATGAGTTTTGTTGACTTCATGCTTGGTATTCTATCCACTATGCCAGCTGTTCACTCTAGAGTACCGTTATATAAAGTAATCCTTCAGGATAAGGCTGCTGCTTCCTAGATTTTTGCCTCTTTCAGAATGAGTCTTTTCCTACCATGGACCTTTAGTAATATCTTCACTTTTATTATTTTTAAAAAGGAGCGGCCTTCTCATTACACCTTTTCATGTTGCTGGATTCTTATATTCAATTTCCAATTGAATGAATGTAAATGACACTATAATCTATCCTGGTAGAATATAAACCATAGGAATGATCAGTTAGAATTGGGAGAGGTCTTTGAGTGCTTCTAACATGGAGAAATCAGGCTTAGAATATGAAATGATTGTCCAAATCTTAGAACAAATTAATGTCAGGTCTTTTGGCTTCTGGGTCAAAGAGTTCTAGTTTGTAGGGATTATTTCTTAGATCTCCAAGTAAACTATGACCCTCCTGAAGCTTTACCAGAGGGTCAAGTCTCTCTCCTCAGCCCAGGGGCTTCAATATACTATTTCTCTTTTGCGTGCATTTGAATCACTTCACTTTTTCTTGCCTCTATCCCCTATCTCCAGCCCCTTTTTATGGAGTTCATGGATAAGATGCAAGGAGATAGGAAAACTCCTACATGGAGCTCCCACATGGAAATGACTTTCCTCTCTTACCACCCACATTATATTATGAGTAACAGTGTATTTGAAATGTTCTGCTATAGTTTGAAAATAAAAAGGCGATCCTGAAAACACAATAGATAAACAAATGATTGCCTATTTGTTTTAATAATGAGCTCTAGACTCTAGGCAACCCCTCCTTTCTCCAACTGTGCCTCCCTCCTCATTTCCCTCTCTCATACACATATTATCACACACACACACAATTTTACTGTACATTATTTCTTACCTAGAAGGTTCTGTTTGGAGTAAGAAGAGAAACGTCATCAGAAATAAGAAAGACAGGTTTATTCCAAAAAAAAATACACATACAGAGTTGTATTATGGATGCTACAGTAGTAACTGGCATTATGAAAAGCAAAAAAAAAATAGGTTGGAACCTTTTTTGAAATTATAGCCCTACACCCTTGATTATGCTACCTCACATGGAAACTGCTTTATTTCCCTTGGACTTGACCCATGAAACCTGGCCTGTCATAGGGGGAAGCTCTCACCAACAGCCCTGCCCTCCAATTCTATAAATATGGTGCTTGACCCCACCTGAATCTGGACATGAAGGTTATGAATGAATGAATATGTGTGGAGAAGCATTTCTGTAATTGCTGTTTAAATATATGCTTGGATGTTTGTTGTTTTTCTCCAAACTTGCTTTTCTCAAATGCATCCCTCTGAAAGGGGAGACAGTGGAAAGAGTGCAGGCTTGGAAACTGTTTCAGTCATGGCTGACTCTTCATAACCCATTTGGGATTTTCTTGGCAATGATCCTGTAGTGATTTGCCATTTCCTTCTCTAGTCCCTTTTACAGATGAGGAAACTGAGGCAGAGAGGGATAAATGACTAGCCCAGAATCACACCACTTGTAAATGTCTGAAGCTGGATTTGAACTCAGGAAAATAAGTCTTTATGACTCCAGGCATAGTGCTCTATGAGCTTTGGTGTCCTCTCACTGCCCCAAGATTGAAACTCAGAGGACTGGTTCTGTCCCTTTCGTTCAGTATGACCCAAGGCAAGTCCCTTTGGACCTTAATAATCTTCATGGTAAAATTAGGAGGTAGATGCCTTCAAAGGTCCCTTTCATGACTAAATTTGTGTGACCAGGGATATTCATAGTTGATAAATTAAGCAAAACATATAAGTAAGAGTTATAGGGGAGGAATCTCAAAATATTTTCCATGCAAAAATCAATAGAATTTTTTAAGGAAGTAAATGAGAGAGTGAAGCTCCATAATTAATCATTAGGACTAATTTTTGTTTTTTAAAGAACACTCTCAAATTCAGCTGGAAATGCAGTGGGTATTTTTTACAGTTTAAATCCAGAGATTAGAGTTATTGCATGCTACAGGTGCACTTGACAATCTAGGTTGAATTTGCAGAAGTTTTAGAAATTTCCCTGAACTGAGTCTTGGCAAGAGGTTTAGGTCTCAGGTTGCACTAAGAATATTTTATCCAGTTTTCATTTCTTTCTAGAGAAAGGGTCCTTTATCAACAAAATCATTTGATCAGGTGCCTAATTCTTAGGCCTTCTCCAAAGAAACTCATCGACTCTGGGTAGAAAATAGATAGGCTCCACAATTAATTTGGCTTGTGCCTTCTTCTGATGACAGGGCTAGATTTAAAGGAGATGAAAGAAAGTTTAGTATGAGCTAGCCCCGAAGCACAGCAAGGTCACTAGGTGAGTTGGGAAGCCTTACAAAATTAACTGAAAAAGTCCTGTGGCTATAAAAGGCTGGGTCTGGACCAGATCTGAGTTGAAATGGATTTCTAATCTCTGGAAATCACAGTTCCTATTCCAGGGCTACAAACCCTGTGGCTGTGAAACCCCATGGGGAAAAAGTCTGTGTGGCCTGATTTTGACTTGGAATTCAAAAAAAAAATGTCAAGGTTAAGGGTCAGAAGAGGAAGGTCTGAAGCCTTAAAAATATCTGCTAATTAAAATAGATTTTTAAAAAAGTTTCCTTCTGGGCAATTCTTTTAAGTAGAGTTTATGTTCATTTATTTCTAAGAGGAAAAAGAAGTCATGTCTGGCCTCCTGAGCATTCTGTTTAGGCATCATCAGCTTATCAGGGTTCTAGAAACAGATTATATCTTATGTTCTGCAAGTCTGAGGCTCTTTACAAACCCAGCATCGGAATGGGAATGATTTTCCTCTCTTACCACCCACATTATATTATGAGTAACATAGGGTATTTGAAATGTTCTGCCATAGTTTGAAAATAAAAAGGTGATCTTGAAAACACAATTATCATTATTTATTTTGAAATTGATACTCTGATCTATTTTCAGACTTAAATCCAGTTTTATCGGTATATCTCAGATAATCCAATGAATACATAGTACGGGACCTAAATGTCTCTCTTTCTTGTCTTTTCCTCCCCCACATTCTGCTCTTTCTACTTTTCTTGAAGGAAAAAAATAAAAGGTGAAGAAAAAATAGGACCAGAAAAAGAAATCAACTGAGGAATTTTGTTTATTATGATTGGACAGCTGCTGTTGGTCTAGCAAGGATTATTTTATGTTTTATTTTGATTTAAGAGATATCAGTCTGCCAACCATAATTTTTGCAATTCAGCTTTTCAGGCAGAGTAAGATGACTTTTAAAAAAAAGGCAAATGTTATGTGCTGTCGTTTGTCAGGAGATTTTCCTTCTATTACATTAAAAGTGATTGATTTGATATTCAATTTATATTCAATTTTTATTGTATTTTTTCTTTATCAACTTAGTCTAAATCTATGCAATGGACAAATCAGCTACAATGGTCAAATTCCATGAGGTTAGCAAAGAAAGAGTGCTGAGAAATACTTTTTGTGGAGGTTTGACTTGATGGAGGCCCATCACCTGCTATTAATTTTGATTTCACTCAACAGTGTGCATCATTTCACCTATTTCTGTGGCTCCTATTTCTGGAAAGCTGCCATTTTGAGGGGTAATTTGGAAAAGGCAGAGATACTATTCCTGGGTTAAAGCTCTAAGTTTCATTGTCATACACCTGGTTGGAGTTTAATATTAAAACTTGACATTGTGGTAGGCTCCTAAGCCCACAAGGGCAGATATATCTCATGAAACGTGCTCTGAAGAACAGACATTTGAGGTTTGTGGCAGCCCTTGTTGTAGTGGCAAGGAACTGGAAACTGAGTGGATGCCCATCAGTGGGAGAATGGCTGAATAAATTATGGTATATGAATGTTATGGAATATTATTGTTCTGTAAGAAATGATCAGCAGGATGATTCAGAGAGGCCTGGAGATACCTACATATAACTGATGCTGAGTGAAATAAGCAGAACCAGGAGATCACTGTGTACAGCAAGATTATGTGATGATCAGTTCTGATGGATGTGACTCTTTTCAACAATGAGATGATTCAGGCCAGTTGCAATGATCTTGTGATGGAGAGAGTCATCTGCACCCAGAGAGAGACTATGGGGACTGAATGTGGATCACAACAGAGTTTTCACTTTTTTATTGTCTGCTTCTCTTTTGTTTTCTTGATCAATTTTTTCCCTTTCTGATATGATTTTTTCTTGTGCAGCATGACAATTGTGGAAATATGTGTAGAAGAATTGCACATATTTAACACAGATTACTTGCTGTCTAGTGGAGGAGGTGGGAGATATGGAGGGAGAAAAAAAATTGGAACACAAGGTTTTGCAAGGGTAAATATTGAAAATTATCTATGCATGTAATTAAGAAGCTGGGTTTTAGTGGATAGTTTTTATAAGTTGTTTGGCATCTATCTAGGCAGCTAAGTAGTCCAGTGGATAGAGTGCTGAGCCTGAAATGAGGGAGAGCTGAGTTCAAATCCTCAGATATTCACTAGCTCTATGAACCTAGGCAATTCACTTAATCCCGCTTACCTCAGTTTCCTCATCTGGAGAAAGAAATGGCAAAACATTCCAGTATGACCTCAAATGAGGTCACAAAGAGTCAGACAGGACTGAAAACAACTGGACAAAGTGACCTATATCCATATATATACACCCCCCATACATATATATATATGTATATATATATATATGATCTCTCTGTTTTTATCTCTATCTCTCCCTCCCTTTCTCTCTCTATCTCTGTCTTCTGTCCCTCTCTCCCTCTCTCCCTTCTTCCCTTTTCCCTCTCTTAATTCCCTTTTCTCTCTCTCTAAGCCCCCCTTTGTCTCCCCTTTGTTTCTCCCCTTTATCTCTCTCTTTTACTACCCCTTTTCTCCCTCCCTCCCTCCCTGTCTCTTTCTTTCTTTGTTTCTTTTTTTCTCTCCCTGTCTCTCTCTATCTCTGTCTCTCTTTCTCTCTTCCCCACCTCTGTCTCTCTGTCCCTCCCTCCCTCCCTCCCCCTCCCTTTCTTTGTGTATGTATATATATATATATAATATAAATATTATATATATATATACATACATGATATTATTATATATATGCATAAATGTATAGGTATGTATACATATACTTTAGACACTTCTAGGTGAATACTTGGCTTAGATTGCCCCTGCTCACTTAAATCAGTGATATGTATTCTAGCTACTATATGGTTACCAAAGATAATGATGTATGAGACAAGAAAAGGGCTTGTAAACATCTACCTTTCTGCTGATGAGCATTTCTGAATTAACCTACATTGGCCTTTGGACCCCAGGAATATGTAGGGCCTATATTTTAAAAAATAATAGTAGCATTTTAGTGTAAGAATAATTACTATTATATGAATAAAGTTTTTTTTTTATTTTTTTAATGACAGGGAAAGATTCTCAAGATTTCAGCTAGCTACATTTTCATGCATACACCCTCATATGTCACACACTAAATCCTATCTTGGTGCTCATTGTACCTTAGAAAGGATCTCAACTTAATCTTCAAACCACAAGATCCATCAAGTACTACCAAGCTGAAAAGTCTTCAAATACAATCCCAGAGAGGGATCGTACCACTGATGTGTGAGGATCAATCTATATTAGTCTGAATAGTCTCTTCATTAGGGACAGAGTATTTGGGTTAAGGGAGATACAGAAATTCATGAAGACTACCCTGAAACATGAAGATATAAAATCCTCCAAATAATTTTATTTTAAGACTGGATGGTATCACAATGAGGTTTACTCATTGTGTCTAGAATGAAAAAGTCTCTATGGGACAAAGTGATTTATGAGCGATTAAATTTGATAGGATTTTGAGAGGGGATTTGCTCTTAGAATTTCTGACTCTAGATCTAGAACTCTTCCCATAAGAGTTTACTTTTTGTAGAACTACTCTGAGCATATGTGTGGATAGAATATTCAGACTGCTGAAATGATGTATTCCTGGAGTATAAAGGAGGGGTGTTCAGTCATTTTTCAGTCATGTCTAACTCTTTGTGACTTCATTGGGGTTTTCTTGGCAGAGATATTGGAGTGGTTTGCCACTTCCTTCTCCAGCTCATTTTACAGATGAGGAAACTGAGGCATGCAAGGTTAAATGACTTGACCAGCATTATATATCTATTAAGTGTCTGGGGCCAGATTTGAACTTGGGGAGATGAGTCTTCCTGAAGCCAACCTTGTACTCTATGCACTATGGTGCCATTTAGCTGGCCCATATCTATAATAGTAATGCAGGATCTGCTGTATGCTTCTATAAATGGGTTTAGCTATATGCGTATATTGGCAGAAAGGTCTTATAATAGATATAGTTTTGGAGTTGGAATCAGGAAAATGTAGGTTCAAATCCTATCTCGGACACTTCCTAGCTTTATAACCTACAGTAAGTCATTTAAACATTCTTAAGTTCCATTTCTTCATCTGTGAACAAAGAAAGGAGGAAACACAATGATAATATTTCTCATAGGGTTGTTGTGAAAATCAAATGAAATAACATGTAAAGTACTTTTCAAGTCCCAAGTCAATATGTAAATGTTAACTATTATGTGAAACAAACATTTTTAGTTATTTTTTTAAATTAAAGCTTTTTATTTTCAAGACATATGCATGGAAAATTTTCCAACATTAACTCTTGCAAAACCTTGTGTTCCAATTCCCCCCCTTCTCCTCATCCTCTACTCTAGATAGTAAGTAATTCAATATATGTTAAACATGGTAAAACATGTTAAATGCAATATATGCATACATATTTATACAATTATCTTGCTGCACAAGAAAAATCAAATCAAAAAGGAAAAAAAATGAGAAAGAAAATGAAATTGCAAGCAAACAACAACAAAAAGAGTGAAAATGCTATGTTGTGATCCACACTCAGTTTCCACAGTCCTCTTTCTGGGTTCAGATGGCTCTCTTCATCACAACATCATTGGAACTGGTCTGAATCACCTCATTGTTGAAGAGAGCCATGTCCATCAGAATTGATCATCATATAATCTTGTTGTTGCTGTGTACAGTGATTTCCTGGTTCTGCTCATTTCACTCCACATCAGTTCATGCAAGTCTCTCCAGGCCTCTCTGAAACCATCATGTTGGTTGTTTCTTACAGAACAATAATATTCCATGACATTCATATGCCATAACTATTCAACCATTCTCCAACTGATGGGCATCCACTCAGTTTCCAGTTTCTTGCCACTACAAAAAGGGCTGCCACAAACATTTTTGCACATGTGGGTTCCTTTCCCTCCTTTAAGATCTCTTTGAGTTATAAGTCCAGTAGAAACATTGCTGGATCAAAGGGTATGCACAGTTTGACAACTTTTTGAGCATAGCTCCAAATTGTTCTCCAGATTGGTTGGATCAGTTCACAACTTCACCAATATATTATTGTCCCAGTTTTCCCACATCCCCTTCCACATTTGTCATTAGCTTTTCCTGTCATCTAAGCCAATCTGAGAGGTGTGCTTTGGTATCTCAGAGTTGTCTTAATTTGCATTTCTCTGATCAATAGTGATTTAGAGCACTTTTTCATATGACTAGAAATGGTTTTAATTTCTTAATCTGAAAATTGTCTGTTTATACACTTTGACCATTTATCAATTGGAGAATGGCTTGAATTCTTATAAATCTGAATTAATTCTATGTATATTTTAGAAATGAGGCCTTTATCAGAACCTTTGAATGTAAAAATGTTTTCCCAGGTTATTACTTTCTTTCTAATTTTGACTGCGTTAGTTTTCTTTGTAGAAAACTTTTAACTTAATATAATCAAAATGATCTATTTTGTGCTCAATAATGAACTCCAGTTATTATTTGGCCACAAATTCCTTCCTTCTCCACAGATCTGAGAGGTAAACTATCCTTTGTTCTTCTAATTTGTTTACAATATCACTCTTTAAGTCTAAATCATGAGCCCAATTCGACTTAGTTATTTCTTTTACACAAAAATAGTTTTCCCCTTCCTTATGCCCTAGTCTAGTTGTTTTATATTTTGCTTCAGATTGATTTGATTTTTCTTTGATTTCTATGGAGAGACAGTATGGTGCAGCCACTTATTTTAGCATCAGGAAGACAAGGGTTCAAATTCCATCGTCCTGGACAAGTCACATAATCTCTCCAAACCTGTTTCCTCATCTATAAAATAGAGATAATAATGCCTACTATATGCAGGTCCTGCCTCACAGGATTGTTGTGAAGATCAAATTAAATAATGAAAATAAAGTAAATTAATTATTTCTACTCAACTCATCAGTGGCTTTGTGATTCTTTTTTATGAAGTGCATAGTATGATTAGCTCATTAATCCACTTAAAATAGTCCTATTTGATAGATATCAGGAGATCACTTTATCAGTGGAGAAACCAATCTATGTACCTGACTTCTCCAGAAGCATGCTGCTAATTGGGGGGATCCTTGAAGGTAACCTTTTAGCATTTCCTTTTGATATTTACCCAAGCAAGCATAGATTCTTTTCTAGTTCTATTCTCTATCACATCCTTCAGAATTTTTCTATAAGATATATGACCCATTTTGTATGAGTAGCAAGGAAGAAATTTATGGGGGAAGGGAGTAACACATCTTGCTCTTCTGAAATCAGGCCACCTTTTCTGTGGTGTTGTAACATGTTTTCATCTGCAAGAGCACAAATAAAATTGCAATACTATTTTTACAAAGCAATAACTATACCTTGCATAATTAAGCTTTTTTTAGACCATGGTATAAATAATTCTTAAAAACTGTCACTGATACCTAGCTAGCTTCTAGATAGAATATAATTTTAAGGCTCTCAAGTTAAACATTGAATCTGGGATGCCGGATAAAATCGTCAAATATGCTCTTTATTTATTTATTCATTCTGTAATTGATTTAAGTCAATTAAATTAAATATTAGATAAAATATTTAAATCATTTTATGTTTTAATGGAAATAACATCAAAAATTAATACAAATAACTCAGGTTTTTAGTAACTATTTACACTGAAATACCTTTTTTCAGTCTTTCTTCTGAGTTCCCATCAGGGTATCTGTTTCTCCACAGTCCTGCCAATATTCAGTTTTTCTGGTTTTAATTATTTTGCCAATTTGAAGGATGGGGGATGGTAGCTTAATGTCACTTTAATCTTTCTCTCTCTGGTTATCAGTGGGGTCAGGCATTTTTTTTCCCAGTGATTATTAAATATTTGTGTTCCCTCTTTCAAAAACTGCTCACATCCTGCCCTTTTTACATATAGTCTACTTCATCTCTTTCTTTCTCTTTCATAAATTCTGTGGACAGGACAGCTCGGAGAATTGGGAACAGTTCAGATTCAGCTTAGGTTGCTGGTGAATAAAAAGTCTTTGCCATCTGAGAGCTGCTTTGATGAGCTCTGTAAAATGAGTTTGTAGTCACCCCCAGCACAATTGGCAGTCTCCAGCGAGATCAAAGTCTGCATGTGACGTAGATGCTGTTCCCTTAAGTCTGTGTTGAAGCTTCTTGGCAGAGCTCGGTTGAAGACTTTCCATTTTTGCTACCTGTGCCATGTTTTACGGATAGCACCCTTACCTACTCGATGCCCATGGAGTCAAAGAGGGCTTTCAGCCTTCACGGCTATTCTTTGGCATCAGTACTCCAAGCATACCTAGAAACCATATTATGGTGAAAAAGAAGCGAGCAGAAGACTACTTTTCTTGCTCCACATCATCCCTTTGTTTATTCTGGGATGGAGCTGTCTTGGCCATTATTCGCCTTCTTGGCTGAAATGATTTTAAAATGTTATATAAAGGGGCAGCAGGGTTGGCAAACAGGGGCCAGGTTAGTCCAAGGTCCACCTGGCTATCAAGGATTGATGCTAGCCAAATCCCCTGCCCGGGGCTCTGCAGAAGACTTAAGAATATGTATTTATTGTTCTTAAACCACTTTCCTCCCTCTTGCCAGCAGGCTCTCATATGCCAGCAAGAGCCCGATCTTGTAAATGTCTGGCATTTGGCATGGAAAAGAGCCTGTTTTATTGGAGAGACTGCATTCATTTGAATAAAGGCTTGCTCCCAAGCACCTCATGAAAGAATTTTTTAAAATGTTTTTTAAAAACAACCAAAATAAAGTGAGTATTGTTAGACATTGTCCTTGGCCTTCTTGAGGCTGTAGAACCTGGGAGGTCTTGCCCCACTCAGCTGGCATTTCCCATAGGACAGAATGGATTCTCCTTGGGCAGTTGGACAAATGTTTCCTGCTGTCACCCTACTTGCCACCATGGGAAGATTTCCCTCATTTTAGGCCAAGTTATTTTTCTGATGGCTCGAGGGCCCAAGGACTTGGCCCAGGAAAGTGTGGTGGGGAGGTCTCTCCTGCCAATTTTGGGCAACCAGATCTTCAAACATAAGAGACTCACTTTCTAATCTAAAACTAGGTAGAGATAAGGAGGGGAAAGTCTCAGGATAAAGAAAGAGTCACAAAGGGAGGCTATGGGAGAAGGTTTAATGTCTGGCTACTTACAGAGCTGGAGAGTTGCAAAGGAAGGGTATTCTTTTATGTGGGCAGAGGACATTCTTGTGGCAATCCAAAAATGGGGAATAATGTGGAGAGCAGGGCATGCTCAGCCCTGACAACGAGAGCTTCAAAGAGCCTGGGATTGGGTGAGGGGAGAGGTCCTGCAGGTGTGCAGTTAGCAGGAGGCCAACTGAGTTACTGGGAATGAAGACAAGGAAATACAGAGAAGGCTTTTGTGGTTACTGGAACATCTGCTAGTGCTGAGCGCAGGTCCTGGAAGCAGGGAAGCAAGAGAAGGAGCTGGGCTCGGAGTGGCTTGTCCAGTCCTTGTTAACAAAGTAGGCTGATTGTAAACTGTGATTAAAGGTAAACTGGATTGGAGACTGCTTCAGTGCAATTCAATGTCCAGTCACGGCTTGCATTAGGCCCATCTGTATTCCTTTTCTTCCCTTCCCTCAAGCTTTTAGAACCCTTCCTGATATTCCTTATATTCCTTATATTACTGTTTTTTACTTGGTTTATGTGTTGGTATTAAAATAAATTATATGTAATACATATCTATCTATTTATCTGTATTTCCTTCAACACACAAGGCTTTCTAACATTTATCTGTCTATCTATCTATCTATCTATCTATCTATCTATCTATCTATCTATCTATCTATCTATTTGTATTTCCTTCAACACACAGGGCTTTCTCACATTTATCTGTCTGTCTATCTATCTATCTATCTATCTATCTATCTATCTATCTATCTATCTACCTATCTATCTACCTATCTGTCTGTCTGTCTATCTATCTATATTTCCTTCCACACAAGGGCTTTCTCATATCTCTCTGTCTATCTATCTATCTATCTATCTATCTATCTATCTACCTATCTATCTATATTTCCTTCAATAAAAGGGCTTTCTCATATCTGTCTATATATCTATCTGTCTGTCTATCTCTCTTTTGGTATTTCCTTCAACACACAGGACTTTCTTACATCTGTCTGTCTGTCTGTCTATCTATCTATCT
>JAJPUD010005259.1:59447-86743 GCA_023553655.1 Myrmecobius fasciatus | reverse complement strand
TCTATCTTTCAGTATTTCCTTCAACATACAGGCCTTTCTCACATCTCTGTCTATCTGTCTATTTATCTGTCTATCTATCTGTCTGTCTGTATCTATCTATCTGTATTTCCTTCAACTCACAGGACTTTCTCACATTTATCTGTCTATCTGTTTGTCTGTATATCTATAGTTCCTTCAACACAAGGGCTTTCTCACATTTATCTGTCTATCTCTCTTTTGATATTTCCTTCAACACACAGGGCTTTCTCACATCTATCTGTCTGTCTCTCTGTCTATCTATCCATTTGTCTATTGGTATTTCCTCCAATACACAGGGCTTTCTCACATCCTTCCTAGGGACTACATTTGGGGTACTTGATCAGGCTGGCCATACCCCATTCTCTTTTTGCTCCAGCTAGTATGCCCTCACCACCAGTCCCTGTATCCTCCTGTCCTCTCCCCCTCAGCTCCCTTTTGTATATTATTTTTCTTCATTAGATTTAAGCTTTTTGAGGACATAGACTGTCTTTCTATTGTTTGTATTTGAATTCCCAGACTTACCACGTGCCTGGCACAATTTTTTGTTGTTCAATTGTTGTCCAGGATCTTATCTAGTATCCTGGTGCTAGCCCCTCTACATAAAACCATAAGCATAGTAAATTTTGGTTTTCAGTCTTTTCAGCCATGTCTGATTCTTCATGACCTCATTTGGGATTTTCTTGGCAAAGATACTAGAATGCTTTCTCATTTCTTTCTCCAACTCATTTTTACAGATGAGGAAACTGAGACAAGCAGAATTAAATGACTTGCCCAGAGTCACACAGCTAATAAATGATGACTGAAATCAGATTTGAACTCATTGTTGCCTTATGGTCTTCCTTTATTGCCTTTTGGTATTTACTTATCTATATATAATAGTTGTTTTTTTCCCAGTAGAATTTAAACTTCTTGATAGAAAAGATATTTTTCCTTTTTGTTATTCTATTTCCAAATAATAGAAAGTCAGTGTGATATAGTGGATAAAGAGCTAGTAGTCATGAAAGTCTGGATACAAACCTTGCCCTCTGAAGGACAGTGGCTGTGTGACTTTGGACAAATCACTTAATCCACTTTCTGCCAAGGTGTCAAGCATATGACCAACTTTTTTTTTTCTAAGTCAACATCTGGCCCAGCAGAGATTTTTATATATGGTATAATGTCCCCTTTTTACTTTAAATGCACTGCTAGACTTCTCTGTAAGACTGAAAGATGCCAACTTGAATGGTAAAGGCAATTTTCTCACTTGGGTATTTCCTCTACCAAGACAATTATAGAGCCAGTCACAATTCTTAGATAAACAATAAATTAGGCTGAGTTAAATCAAAGCATTCTTTGCTTTTCTTCTCCCTCCCCCATTCAAAAATATTTTCTCCTTCCTCAATTCTTAGAGAATATTATTAGGATTTCTCTTTTGACTTCACCCTCCTAACTTTGAATTATTAAACTTAACTGCATGGTGAGGGCTGTCCCCCATATGTTGCATGGGAGCATCCTCCACATTTAGTATGGGGCAGTCTTTGTGTGACTCAAAAGAGGTCAAATAGATATACTTAGCTTCTCTTCTCACTCTACTCCAAGAAAAACTTTAATTCCTGCCAGGAAGGGAAGTAGAAAGCTGGGGTCAGAGGCTGGCCCCTCTAGAGGCTTTGCTTTCTTCAGAGAGAGTGGGTACTGAGCTAGAATTAGATATATCTGCTCCCTTAAATATTATTTGTGTAGATGATATAATTTTTAGGTCCAAGACAATTTTTAATGGTTATTCATTACTGGGAAGAGGAGAACTGTAAGTTTGTTTTTTTTAATCAAAGTCTTGACTGTTTCCCCCCTATATAACAGTTCTATAGTGAATAAGAGTCCTTTGTCATTGGGTTTTGGGATTGGAGTTACATCTGTTTTTAAATTGGAACTCTAGTCTATGTGGTATCCAGTATTAAAATATGTTTCTTGAGAGCAGTCTTATACCCCCAATGAGGCATTTAATAGGTCTTGATGGATTAGATTGGAGGGAATATACAAAGTTTAGATAAGAAAAATTCTTCCTTTCCTCTTTCTTATGGAACTTATGACTAGTGAATTCTGAGGCTCTTATTTTTTCAAGAGCATAATTCATTCCTGAAAACCACCTCATATTTTTATGACTTTAAATTTTTTTTCAAGGAGTTTCATGTCTGCTATTTGAATTCACTTTCTGTGAGAAAAGTAATTTTATGGATGAAGAAAATAAGGGCCGGAAAAGATCATTACCATAGATTAATGGCAATACTAGGAGCTAACTTGTCACAGACTGCATTGATTTTGTAAAACTTGCATAATTCTATCTTTGCAGTCACAGCACCAAGCTTAGTTCTTGGGACACAGGTGCTTGATAAATGCTGATTGATTGCCTGGGAAGCAAGGCGTCTGAGCGAGGAATTTACCAGCAACCCATTTAAAGAAGAAATTAATTAATTTTCAATATTTCTATGTAGTCCAAGAAAGCCTGAAAGCAATCTGGAAGATTCAGTTTGCATTTTAACCAGGTCTGCACAGACAAAATGAGGAGATCAAGCAATTTTGTAGGATTTCAGGAAGAAAAAGGGGAAAAATCTAATGACAAATATTTTGGGGAGAGACAGGAGTGTAGGCAGCAAAATATATTCAGGTCAAGTCTATACTGATCAAAATCCCTTTCACTTTGTCCTTATAGTTGAATTCAAGTTAGATAAATACAACATGTTTTTGTGATTCACTTTACTAAGCACTGGGGGAAGTACAGTAGGTACAGATGTTTCTCTCCTGTCATAATGGAGCTTGGCATGGTGGATAAAGCATTGGGCCTGGAGTCAAGAAAACCTGAGTTCAAAGTCAGCTGCAGACATTTATTAGATGTATGATCTTACTTAATCTAGTTTGCCCCCTCTGTAGAATGAACTGGAGAAGGAAATGTCAGACCACTCCAGTATCTTTGCCAAGAAAACCCCAAACAGGTCACAGAAAGTCAGATATGACTGAAATGACTAAATACCAAGGGATTCAATAGAGTTTTTTGTGTGAGAGATACAGACAATGAGACACAGAGAAGAAAAAACACAGAGGTAGAGAAATACAGAGACAGAGAGGGAGAAAGAGAGAGAAGATAGAGAGAAAGATAAATTGAAGGAGAGTAAGAGACAGAAACAGGGAGGGAGAGGAACAGAGAGAAAGAAAGAGAGAGAAGCACACAGAGACAGAGATGGACAGAGAGAGAGACAGAGAGACAAAGACAGAGAGGGAAACAGAGAGATGGAATAACAGAGAGAGACAGAGACAGAGATACACACAGAGAGACAGAGATATGCACAGAGAGACAGAGACAGACACAGAGAGATACACACAGAGATAGAGAGATACAAAGAAAGAGACAGAGACACAGAGAAAGAAAGACAAAGAAGGAGAGATAGACAAAGAAAGAACTAGAGACAAAGACAGAGACAGAGAGACACAAAGAGAAAAGAAAGAGAGAGAGAAAGAGAGAGAGAAAAAGCATGAAGAAAGAGAAGAGAAAGACAGAGACAAAGAGAGAAGGCAGACAAGGGAGAGAGACAGAGGAAGAAAGAACACAGAGAGATCAGTGGTGGCCAGGGGGTGCATTCCAGCATTCCAGGGAAGAGCATGAGCCAAGTTACAGGAGCAAAGGGAATCCAAAGGAGATTATAAAAAAGCAACCCTTTGGAAAGTCAAAGGGTCAATTGTTGTGACCGACTGTTAGTCATAGTCAAGTAGGACTGATAGTTCCAGTTTGGAGGCATTCTGGTTGGAGAATTTAAGAGTTGTTGCATCTCTCTTCATAATCACATCCTGCCATCCTATTTCATTGCTCAGTTCAGCTTCACAGTTTCCAAGGATGTCAGCAGGAGTTGTGTGCCCTAATGCACCATGAATTGGTCCTGAAGTAAATACAATTAAATCTGTCTCCAGGGTTGGATTGGCCAATAAATCAAGATGACATTTGTCTAGTAGTTCCCACCCTGTGGTGGAGAACTTTCTTTCTTCTCAGGTTTCATGGACTCTTACTGTCCTCAGCTTGAGTTCCATCTCCTCATATGAGATTCTTAAGTTTGGGAGATGGTTTATAATAAATATGGGGGGGGGGAGGACATGAGTACCGGTACCAGTGGGACATAGGTCTGCTATACCCTAAAATATCAAAAATCTTATGCCAGTTACCTGTTGCATTTTATTCCTACTGAGGCTTCTAGATGTGGGAATACAGAGTAGAGTTAAATCTAAGGTACTTCATTCTCCCAGTCTGATACATATATATGGCTCCATTAATGCTAGTCAGGCTTTAGCCTAAGGAGAAACATCCCAGAATTCAGCCAGCTGCCCAAAACAACAACACAGGATTCTTATATGGTTATGGCACCACATCATTACCTAAAAACATTTATTATTTAGCCAAAACATTCACAGAATTATATATGTCCTATCCAGAATGTCATAGGTGTATAAATGGGATCAGAAATCATAAAAGAAAGGGCAGGTAGTTCAACTTGATTTAACAGATAAAGGAATTGGGACCCAGAGAATGAAGACTTCCATAAGATTGAACATTTAATAAGTAACAGAGTGACGTTTAATCTAGATCTGATGATGTTTGTTATGATCTTTCTACTAGACTATGCTGTTACTTCAGATTCAAATTCACCTTTTCTAGGAAGCTTTTCCTGATTCCTCAGTCAGCAGCAACCTCAGACCCCTTCAAACCTCACAACCACAAAACAATGTGTTTGTATCTCATACATATCCATTATGTTTGCTTGAGAAATCAGTAGCTTATACTGGTATAGTATACATACATTTATATCTATCATTTATCTATCTATCTATCCATCGATCGATTGATCTATCTGTCGATCTATCTATCAGATAGCTAGGTGGCACAGTGAATAGAATTTCAGATCTTGTGTCCCTGGCTTCAAATCCCATCTCAGATATCAGCTGTGTGACTCTGGGCTAGTCACTTAATTGGATTTGCCTCAGTTTCTTCATCTGTAAAATGAGCTGAAGAAGAACATGGCAAATCACTTTAGTATCTTTGCCAAGAAAACCTCAAATGGAGTCACAAAGAGTTGGATGTTACTGAAATGACTGAACAATAAAACTATATGAAAGTAAGGAGAAGGGGCAAGACTGAACAATAAAACTATATGAAAGTAAGGAGAAGGGGCAAGCACATATTTATCTATCTATGCACATATATGTATATAGATATATATATATTACATATATATATAAAAACATACATATGTTACAATATATTCAATATGTAATGAACATGCACTTATATAATGTACATGATTACAAAAGAATTTTCATTTAAAATCATTTACAAATTTGATTCATGTATTAGTCCTGTAACATAGATAGACCAAGCCATATAATTGGCATTTTGTAGGTAAGGAAATTGACTCGAAGAATTTAGGGGACTTGGTGAAAGTCACACAGAGTGGAAGCAAATCTAAGACCCCGATCTAAATCTCCCTTTTCTAAGTCCAGTGCTCTTTCTAGCAAACCACACACACTCTCTATTGAGCCCTGACTTAGGTCTCCTTCAGGGAGCTGATATGTACCAAAGAATAGGGCAACCACTAGGCCTGAGCAAATCCCCTTTTAGGGAAAGATGGATCAGTTCTAAAACATAATTATAGACTGGGCTATTTAGACTGGTTCCCTCTGGCTTTATTCTCAAAAGATGACACATGGGAAAGAACATAATGTTCTTGGGTAACGATGGTGCCTTTTAAGCCAGATTTAAAATTAAAACTGTAAAAGACTCTGATATCCCAGAAAACTGGATCCTAACCAAACAACCTGGTGTCCATCACAAAATTACAGAAGGGTATTAATTCAAATTCTGCATTTCTAAAATTGTTACAGAAGGGTTTGCAAGAAAAGGAAATCATTCTCTTCACTTCCTGTCCTCACTAGTTGTGGAATATTGAGTAGACTTTTCAAAAAGATCACATACCATAGGGTTCTCTGCAGAGTTTATGTGTTGAATCTTTAAAACCAACAGTATTTTTCATTTGTAGGAATAAGAGAAACATTAAAGAACTATTAAATCGGGTTGCTTCAATTTCAACATATAATGAAATCTCCCTAAATAGCAATGTTCTTATTCCTGAAAAGCAAATGGAAGAGAAATTAACTGATCCTGGCAAGGGAAAAAAGAGTTATCTACATGATGAAGTTTCTCTAAGTCTCGAAGGATTGAGTATGTAATACAAGAGAGTAAAACTGGAATATCCCAAGTAAGTAGTAACATAATCATTTGTGGGTGGCTCCCCATACTTGTTGTTAAAGAGAAAGTGGTTCTTTGAAGGATCTTGGCTATCTCTTGCTGGAAAATGAAAGTTTAGACATGGAAAAACCTTTTCAATTTTCTTCTTCAAAAATATTTCTAAAGCACACACACACACACACACACACAACTTCACCTACTCCACTGAAAATATCAAATTTATTTTCATGAAATCCTTGGAAGAGTGAGGGAACAAGTCTTAAATCCCCATGTCCTCTTGTTCTGTTACTGTCACTGTTTTTGTAAATACCTACTAGTGCCTAAGTTCTATTATTTTAACTTGAAGTTGGCCCTTTGACTTTACATCTACTCTGGTCATTTATTTCTCTGTAGTCTACAAAAGTAGAATTACTAGTTACTTATTTAGGACTGAGATGGGATGAATTCAATATGTAACTATCAGGTCATGGAAGATAATCACTATAAGACAGAGATTCACCTAATTTGATTGTAAACTAAACCTTAGTCATTTTGTTTGAAGAAAAAATTGTCAAATGCTAATAATAAGTGTAATTGATCTAATCAGGTCACTAGTATCTTCTGTTCTCTTTATCTAGGTCTATCTCCTTCCTTATCTTTGTTTTAGAGCTTTAAATATGATTGATTTCTCTATAATGTCTAGCTATTTATTTTAAAATATTTTATTGATACTTTTAAAAAACAAAACATCATAGTCTCAATATTTCCCAATACCCTCCTCCCCTACCATCCATGGCAATAGAATTTTATCTTGTAATAAAGAAGTAAAGTTATACAAAACAAAGCAATCCATTTCTGGAAATGTGTAACTTGTTCTACATTTATAGAGCATTACCTCTCTGTTGAGAGTCTTCCAAAGACAGGATTATTTACTATGTTGATCAAAATTGTGAATTCATTGATGATGTGATTTGATTGATGGCCACATTATTGTGATTATCATGTATTTTTTTTCCTTTATCTATTTGCTCAATTTTAAATCAGATTATATCTTTCCCAAATTTCTTTGAATTTTCCATCATAATTATCTTCACATTGTAGATCTAAAGCTACATTTGCTTACTCAGAAATGCTACATTTAATTTGTTTTCTCATCCTTACTCTTTAGTTTTCCTTTCCTTTGTCCTTATTTTAATCCTTTCATTTGTTTTTCTTAAAGAATCCAAGTAAAAATAGAATGCCTTCTTTATCTTCTATTATATGTCTATTATATATCATTTGTTCATCTTTTCCCTTTCATTTTCATTCATTCTCTGCCTGTTCTTTCTATTCAACTAGAACTACTTTAAAAAGTAGAACTTCTCCCTTGTGGCACATCAAGAAAGCTATGAACTTGATTAGAAGCAGCTTCCAAGCATGATCATAGAAATTATAGCAGAAGCCTGAGAATTTTGGATTTAGAACACCTTCATTCACCTCAGACACCATGGCACCAATTTGATTACAGAAAATATTGAAAAATCCATATTATCCATTACATAGACATGACCAATAGAATGTAAACTTCTAGAAACAGAGATTGTTTTGTTTGTCTTTGTACTTATTCCCAGTGCCTAGAACAGTGTTTTGAAACACTTAGTGTATGTTGAATTGAATTGAATTGATAAATGTGCTTTAATTACTTCTCTTCTGATGAGTTTCCTTCATCTCTTATTTCACTAGTGGAACTCCAAATTGCACAAGAATGAAGTTCCAGCATTAATGATTAGAAGAAATTAATTGAACTTCTGAGAAAGTACAATGGAAGTGGATAGACACGGGAAGAATTTGGTCTAAGCCATAACTTGAGATTAAGCAGATGAAATGGGACTTTGTGAAACTTCAGAACATGGGATTCCAACATGTTATTCTGAGTAGTTTAAAAGCGAAATGAGAATTATTAGAATAGAATCTGTGACTTCACAACAGAAATAATTGGCAGAATAAAAAAAGTGAATTTTCAGTGACAAGTCTTACCAAAGAAACTAAAGAAATGACAATTGATTTGGAAAATAATTACGAAGAACTAAAGGACAATCTAGGAAGGACAAAAAACAAAAAGCAATAATACTAAAAGAAAATATGCTCTTTATTCAAGAAAAATACATTGAACTTAATGACAGAATATATAGAAGTAACCTAAGAATTAGAGAACCCCTAAAAGAGCACAAATCAAGAAAACTTGATCATAAAAAGCAATGAATAATACAAAAAAAAAACTATCTAGAGCTTTTGGACATAGAAAAGGATATACTACTTGAAAGAATGCATATGTTACCTTCAGGAACAAAAAAAAACAAAAACAAGGCTGCAGATTCTGATATGTAGAAGTTAAATTTCACTATTCAATTTAGAAGCAACACACTCTGCTAGAGATCAAGATCATGGCCTTAAAAAATAATAGAAAGGAAATTTGAATGACAAAAGACTATTTTGCATCCACCAGAAAATGCAGAAGAGAATGGAATAATATGATCTGAAAAGCAATGGAGTTTATTATTTAGCCCAGGATGACTTACCTTGTAAATCTGAGTTTACATGTAAATGAAAAGAGAGAGAGAAATAATAAGAAAGAGGTGTTTGAAACAATTTTACAAAGAATAACAGACTTGAAGAGATAATTTTTCTCATAAAGCCCAAACAATAGAAATGCAAAAGGAGTAAATGAATAAATTATCCAAGGACAGCAAAAAGACCACTAAAAATTTCTTTCTAAATGTACACAAGAAAACAAGAATGAAGGCAGAAGTCAAGTGGAAGTAATGATGGAGAGTTTAACCTGGGCTATTTTGGACAATCACTAGAGGCAATTCATTAGCAGATGAATTAATAATCTTTTTGATACTATGTTACATAATGGCAGGATTCTTGAAAGAGGAGGTACTTAAAGGGTAGAAAGGAGTAAGTGATGCACCCAATTCAAATTAAGGGCTAAAATAAGAGGAAGCTGATCCTTGTAGTCTCTCAGAAGGAGAGGAGCCTATTACAGAAATGTATGAGGAGGGGAGAGGTGTTGAAAAGGGAAAGAAAAGAGATATTTGGTTTTGAAGTGAGAATTCCATAGTTGAAGAGAGATGTACTGTGAAGGGAAATAGGGTCTAGGTACTGGATGTTGTTTGTGGGGATTTAGTGTTTGAAAAGATCTCAGTGGTGGGGAAAAGTTAGAATTTCTCAGAACAACTCCTCCTTGGGAGAATGGGAGGTCATGGACCTAGACAGAAGATTTTTGAGGCAAGTAGGGAAAGAAAATGGGTATATCGAAGGTTTAGATCAATGATGGGCTGCTTAATCAAGGATATGAAGAGTCTTGTCAAGGGACATTTTTTTTTTTCTGTCATCCAAAGGCATTGCTATTTTTTTATGGGAGTGAGGCACAATGGAAAAGGCAATTAGTGGGGCAAGTTCTACAAGGTGTAAACAGAAAGAAAAGATGGAAAATAAAGAGAATGATTAAGAAAAATTCTCTGGGGAAAAAAAGAAAGAAAAAGAAAACCCTAATGAATACAACTAGGAGAATTGAGAAAAGAGGAATCTACTTGACTGAAAGGAAAAAAGAGAAGAATTAAATAGCCTAATAAAAATAGAAAGTAAAAGGAATTAATACACAAAACCTCAAAGGGAAAAAGATAACAAATGAGAATAAGGGATCAAGGAGAGGAAAGCCAATGGGAATAGGGTTACCTTGAAAAAAGAACAAAGCTAAAGTTACTGAAGAGATATTAAACTCTGTTTATAGTAGAAGACAAAATCATAACTTAAAAAAGATATATGAAACAAATAAGAGATAATATAAATTTAACTTTCATAATTTTAAATGTGAATGCATTAAACAAAAAAGAACCCACCAAAATGACTGAGTTACAGATAGGATAAGAAAACAAAACTCAATAATCAATCTGTTGGTTATGAGAAACACATTTTAAAAACAAAGACAGATGGTGGAGCCATGATGGTGGATTAAAGGCAGCAACCCAGCTGAACCCCTCAATCTTTGCCTCCAAAAAAAAATAATGCATCAAATCAAATTTTAGAAGATGATCAAATAAAAGGTCAGGATGAAACACTGTTTCAGTCTATAGAAGACTTAGGAAGTCAGCAAAAGAGGTCCACTGGTGAAGGCCAATCCAAAGTATACATAGCACAATATCAACAGTGGGTTTTAAAGCTGCAACAGCAACATTAGTAGCAGCTCGAGGAGCTCTTATACAAGAAATGGTAAAGGGGTCAGACTTAGTTAAAAAGAGATTACAAAGGACTTTTTGCAGACACTGAATCTACCTGGTATTAACTAGCAACTCTATTGCTGTCTATGTACTTTTGGATTGCAATTCGAGTACAGAGAAGACTAGTTTTGGACTTAAGGAGGAAGAAGCCCTTCCCTTATTTCTAAGGATGAGAGGAGGAAAATTTTTTTTTGCAAAATGTAGAAAAAATCACTCATATGTTCTGTAAATAAAAAGGTTTAATTAAAAAAAGGAAAATTAACAGCTTGATAACAGAGGCACAAAAAAAGACTGAAGAAAATATTACTTCAAAAATAGAATTGGCCTAATGGTAAAAGAAACATAAAAGTTCACTGAAGAAAAGAATTCCTTTTAAAAGAAGAATTGGCCAAATTGAAAAAAACTCATTAAAGAAAAAAAAATTTCTTAAAATTAGAATTAAACAAGTGGAAGTTAATGACTCCACAAGACCTCAAAAAACAATAAAACAAAGTTAAAAGTAAAGAATACTTGAAATACTTCTTTAGAAAAACAACTGACTTGAAAAATTAATCAAAGAGGGATTTAATAATTATCTCAGTAAGCTATGATTAAAAAAGAACTCATTATCATATTTCAAAAAATATATATTAGAAAACAGCCCTGATAGTTTAGATATAGAGAGTTAAATAGAAATTGAAAGAATACACTTATCAACTTCTGAAAGTTATACCAAAATGAATGTTTCCGGGAATATTATAGCCAAATTCTGGAGCTCCTATGTCAAAAAGAAAATATTGCAAGCAGCCAATAATTCAAATGTCATTGAACCACAGTCAAGATCATGCAAAATTTTGTTGCTTCCACAATAAAGGGACAAAGATCTTGAAGTACGATATTCTGGAAGGCAAAGGAGTTAGGATTACAACCAAGAATAACCTGCCTAGCAAAACTGAATACATTTTTTTTCAGGAGAAAAATCTGTATTAAATGAAATAGAAGGCTTTTAAGCATTCCTGATGAAAATACCAGAGCTAAATAAAAAAATTTAAATTCACATACAAGACTCAAGAACAGCATAAAAAGATAAACATGAAAGAGGAAAGATGAAGGACTTAATAAAGTTTAACTATTTATATTCCTATATGGGAAGATGATATATATAACTCCTAAGAACTCTATCATTTTAGGGCTGTTAGAAGAAGCCTACATAGACATAAGAGATGAGTGTGAGCTTATTATGTTGAGATGATATAAAAATGTAAATAAAGGGGTGAAAAAGAGGAATGTGTTAGGATAAGGAAGAAGATAGAGTCACAATGGAGAACATTTTTCACATAAAAGAGACACACAAGTAAAAAATTGCAGTGAAGGGGGGAAATGGAGAAGGCAGTGGGCATTGATTGTATTTTATTGTCATTGAAATTGGTTCAAAGATGGAAGACTACATATAAACACTTAGTTGTGTATAGAAATCTATCTTACCCAACAAGGAAATAGTAGGGGAAAGGGATCAGAAAAAGGGGGAGTGAAAGGGAAGGGAAAAGTTATAGCCAGAAGTGAAAATGACTCTTGAGAAGGGACAGGATAAAAAGAGAAAGAGAAGAATAAACAAGAAAATGGGATGGAGAGAAAAAAAAACAATTAGTAAGCATAGTTATGAGTGTGAATAGGATGAGCTCATCTATAAAACAGAAATGGACACAGCAACTGAATCAGAAATTAAAAATCCAACAATGTGTTTAGAAGAGCCACATTTGAAACAGAAAGACATGGAGCTAAGGAAAGAAACTGCATCTTGCTATAAAAGGTATCATAGACAATAAAGTAGCATCAAAAATTTTTACAAGTTTTTTTAATAAAGATCTTATTCCTCAAATATAGAGAAAATGGAGCAAAATTTGTATAAAATAAGAGCCACTCCCCAATTGACAAATTATCAAAAGATGTGAAAAGGCAGTTTTCAGATGAAGAAGTCAGTCACGGAGACATATTTTTAAAAAAATCACTATTCATTAAAACATTAATTTTAAATTAAATTAAACATTAAAACAATTCTGAGTTACCTTACACCTATCAGAAATGAGAAATGTTGGAGAAAATGGGTGAAAATAGGTATACTAATGCACTTTTGCTTTAGTGGTGAACTGTTCCAACCATCCTGGAGAACAATTTGGAATTGTGTCCAAAGGATTATAGAATTATACATATCCTTTGATCTAGTAATACCCCTATTAGGACTACATCCCAAAGAGATCAAAGAGAAGGGAAAATAACTAGTTGTACAAAAATATTTGTAGTAGTTTTTGTGGTGGTAAAGAATTGAAAATTGAGGAGGATGCCCATCCTTTGGGGAATGGCCAAATAACTTGTAGTATATAATATGTGATGGAATATTATCATACTATATTAAATGATGAGGAAGAAATTTTCAGAAAAACCTGGGAAGATTTATATGAACTCTTGCAAAGTGAAGTGAGCAGGTCCAGGAGAACCTTGTACATAGTAATATTGTAAGGCTGATCAACTGTGAAAGACTTAGTTATTCTGATCAAGACAATAATCCAAAGCAATTTCAAAGGATGCATGATAAAAAATGCTATCAACTTCTTGAAAGAGAACTGATGAACTCTGAATAAAGATTAAAGCATTCTTTATTTTGCTTCATTTTTTTGTTTTGTTTGCAACATGGTTAATAAGAAAATGTTTTACAAGACTTTATATGTAAAATAAATGGAGACACAAATGAACAGGGTCATGCTGAACCGCAATGTTAAATTTAAATGATAAATGGTTGTATTAATAACAAATTTCACAGTTTCATTTACAATCCATTTTTGGCCTGAATATAATGAAAGTGTTCACATTTATTGATTGTGTTCATAATAAACATGCATCATATTTCAAAATTAGAAGTTAAAATACTATAAAAATGAATTTTTTTTGCCAATACATGGGTGAACTGATAGAAAGTAAAGTGAGAAAGACAAAGAGATCTCATGTATAGTAACAGCAATGTTGTAATAATGATCAATTGTGAAAGGCTTAGCCACTCTGATCAACACAAAGATTCATGACAGTTCCAAAGGTCTTAAGGTGAAAAAATACTATCCATATCCAGACAAAAAATAATGAATTGTGAGTACAAAGTTAAGTATAATTTTTCACTTTTCTATTTTTTGCTTTTTTTGTAAAATGAATAATAAGGAAATATGTTTTGCATGATCTTGCATATATATATATAATTAACATTATATTGCTTGTCTTCTCAGTTTATGAGGGGAGAAATAAGAGGGAGGAAGAGAATTTGGAACTAAGATTTTCAAAAGAAATGTTAAAAATAAATCATAACTTAAAAAACCCAAAGGCATAGCCAAATTAAAACTGAATGGAATAAAAAAATTTCTTGTACATTCAGAAAATCCAAAAAAAGTAAGAGTTGCAGTTATGCTATGTGACAAAGCAAAAAAAAAGTTCTAGAAATAAAAAGAGATAAACAAGGAAACTACATTATGCTATAATCATCATATCAATATTAATGTACTAAATACATTAGCATCCAAATTCACAAAGGAAACATTAGGTTAACTATGAGAAGGCATAGAGATTAGCACCATAGTGACAGGAGAAGTCCCTCTCTTCCATTTGGATAAGTCTAACAGAAAGAAAAACATAGGGAAAAATATGGAACTAAATAAATTTCTGGAGAAACTAGAGTGAAAAGATTTGTGGTATCTTTTAAATGGGATAACAAAAGAATAAACATTTTTCAAAGCATCATATGGAACTTTTAAAAAAATTGCCACATAGGCTAGAAACTGGAAACTGAATGGATGCCCATCAATTGGAGAGTGGCTGAATAAATTATGGTATATGAATGTTATGGAATATTATTGTTCTGTAAGAAATGACCAGCAGGACGATTTCAGAGAGGCCTGGAGGGACTTGCATGAACTGATGCTGAGTGAAACGAGCAGAACCAGGAGATCATTATACACAGCAACAACAGTATTACATGATGATCAATTCTGATGGACATGGCTGTCTGCAACAAAGAATTGTCTCAGACCAGTTCCAATTGTTCACTAAAGAAAACCATATACACCCGGAGAGAGGGATATGAAATATGGACCACAACATAACATTTTCATGCTCTCTATTGATGTTTGCTTGCATTGTGTTGCCTTTCTCTGATTTTCTTTTTTTTCTTGTAGATACGATTTTTCTTGCACAACTTGTCAAGTATTTCAACATTATTGACATGTAGAGGACTTCCTGCCATCTAGGGGAGGGGAGGGGACTGGGGGTAAAAGTTGTAATGGAGAGCTTTGTAAAGATCAATGCTGGGGAACTACCCATACATATGTTATACAAATAAAAAGCTTTAATAAAAAAAAAGAAACAAAAGAAAATTGAAAAAAAAAAAGAAAAAAAAATTGCCACATATTAGAGCATAGAGATATATCAAACAAATATAAAAAGGCAGCCATAATGCAATAAAAGTAAACAATTCAGGGAATACATGCATGTGTGTACACACACATACACAAGAAAAAGATTCAAATGGAGCCTTAACAATACAATCCTAAATAGTGAGTAGGCCAAAGAAAAATCACAGAAGCAATAATTAAGTGAAAGAAAATTATAATGATGATGTGGCACATCAAGTTTTCTGGGATGTAGCTAAAGCAGTATTCAGGGGGAAATCATATTTCTACAAATACACATTAACAAAATAGGAAAAATATAGACATGATGAACTGAACATACAATTAGAAAATTAACAAACCAGCTTTAAATAAATACAAAAGAAGAGATATTTAGAAAATGGAGGAGAAATAGATAAATTAAAAACAAAAAGAAGTAGAATTGACAGCATTAAAATTGGGTTCTTCAAAAGACCATGTTAAATTGATAAACTTTATCAAAAAGGAGAGAGCAGAAAAATCACAACATTAAATAAAAAATGAATAAGATGAAGTCATGGCAAAACCTGAAGAAATAAATAGGAATGATCAGTTATTGTGATTATATTACATTGTTATATCATTAATGATCTCAGTTATGTGCTAACAAAAAAGAAAACATAAAAGAAGCAGAGCAACAACTTCAAAATTATTAGATGCTCAAAATATCATGACTCCAGAAACAAATTTTAAAGAACCCAATCAGAGAAAGGAAAATAGATCTAACTATAAAGGTACTATCAAAGAAAAACAACTTCTAAAGGATTCATGGTAGAATTTTAGCAAATCTTTAAGAACAGTTAGTACCAGTACTTCATAAATTATTCTCAAAAATTGAAGAAGAAAACACCCTACTAAAATGCTTTAATGTGACAAATATAATTCTAATACCTTAATTAAGGAAAGATAAAACTGAGAAAGAAAATTACAGACAAATATCATTAATGAATATTGACACACACAAAAAAATCCTGTCAGACTGCAGCTATTATCACAAAATCATTCATTTTAATCAAGTAGGTTTTATATCAGGATGGATGCAAAGATGTTTCAACATTGGGGAAGGAGAGGAAAAATGAGCATAATCACATAAAAAATAAAGCATTAAAAAGTGCAATCATTCCAATAGGTACAGAAAAAAGTCTTTGACAAAGGGCAGCACTCTTTTATGATAAAAACCCTACAAAATATAAACATAGAGATATTCTTTTTAATATCATAAAAAGCATCTATCTAAAAACAAAAACAAACATCATATGCAATGGTAACACACTAGGTCTTGCTAATAAATGTGAAAGCAAATATGCCTACTCTTCTTACTATTAATTGATGACATTCTATAATTTTTTTTTGCTAAGGCAATTGTAGTTAAATGACTTGCCCAGGGTCACACAGCTAGAAAGTGTGAAGTGTTTGAGGCCAGATTTGAGCTCAGGTCCTCCTGATTTCAGGGCTGGTACTCTATCCACTGTACCACCTATCTGCCCCTTGATGTAATTTTTGAAATGTTAATAGCAATGATATAAAAGAAAGAAATTAAAAACTAATGATAGGTAAAGAATAAATAAAACTATCTTTATTTGCTTATGATATGCGTATGCTTAGAAAATAGTTGAGAATACACAAAAATTAATTGAGAGAGTTAATAAATTCAGCAAAGTTGTCTACTACGAAATACTTAAAAAGCAACTATAATTCTAAATAATATCAACAAATACAAGAAGAAATAATAATAAAAGAGGAAATCCCATTTCAAAGAACTACAAAATGCATAAAATATTTCTAAAAAAATAGTACATAAATTTCCATAGATTCAACAAGAAAGTGTTCTTTAAAAAATAAGGAACAAAAATAATTGCAATATGCACTACTCATGACTAGATCTTGCCAAAATAATGAAAATTATGATTCCACTAAAATTAATTTATACTTTTAATGCTATACAATTAAAATTACCATTGTTAAAAGAACAAAATTCATTTGGAAAAATATAAGATTCATAATATCAAAAGACATGATGAAAAGAGGTAGAGACAAAGGGAAAAATAATGCCTCCAGACTTCAAACTATCTTATAAAGCAGCAGCCATTAAAATCATCTGGTATTAGTTAAAGAATAGAGAGATAGATCAAAAGCATATACCAGAGAAGGAAGAATCAGAAGCAATGGAACTCAATAGAGCTGTGTCTGATAAAGTGGAAAACAAATAACCTAGGCGAAAAACATTCCTTATTTTTAAAAAGTTGCTGGGAAAATTGAAAAGTTGTCTGATAGAAATTAGGCATAGACAGCATCTTATGTCAGATTCTACCATATGTTCCAAATAGATATTCAACCTTAATGTTAAAAATCCCAATATTACAAAATTAGAAGATTAGAAGAATAAAAGATTGAGTATCTCTCACAATTATGTATATTAGATGTATTCTTAACCAAGTAAGAGGTAGAAATAATTATAGAAGTTAAAAAATAGCTACCTTTGATTACCTGAAACTGAAAAGCTTCTGTACCTAATTAATGCACCTAAGATAAGAAGGGAAATGGTTAAATAGGAGGAAAATAATTGCAACAAATGTTTTCATAAGAATTTTATGCCTAAGATTTATATATAATAAATAGGTAAGTAAGTAGATTTGTTGCTGCAGTTATTGTTGTTATTCAGTCATTTTAATCATGTCCCACTTTTCAGATCCCATTTTGGAGTTTTTCTTGGAAAAAGATACTAAAGTGACTTGTCATTTCCTTCTCCAGCTCATTTTGTAGATGAAGAACTGAGGCAAACATCAATTAGGGAATAGATAAACAAATGGTACATGAATGTAATAAAGTACAACTGTGCTCCATGAGGACATGACAACTCCATGTATGTAAGAAATGACATGTGATGAATTTTAAGAAGCATGAAAAATCCATATTAACTGATGAAGAAAATAATATATGCAAGGGGTCTGTCAGTTCATGAACAGCACAAATTTGGAATCAGGATAGACTTGAATTTGAATCCTGGCTCTAATCCTTACTTACTGCATAATCTTGGGGCAGTCACTTAGATTCTCTGAGTTATTTCACTTTCTTTAAAATAGGAATAGTTCAACTTTCACAAACTACAGGGTTGTTGTGGAAAAAACTACTTTATGAATCTTGAAGTGCTGTAGAAATTAAAATTATTATTATTCATTTTCATAGGTCTATTCTTTATGTGAAGACCTCCAACTGGCTCTTGCTGGAGAAAAATGCCAGACTTGAGGTATTCACTCCCTTAAAGAAGCTCATCCTAATTGAATATAATTGAATAGAGAAGTGAGGTGGCACAATTGGCAGAGTGTTGTTGGAGACTTGAGACACAAAGAACAATAGCAAAGTTATAATAATTTAGGGTAGAGATAATGAAGGTCATCTGCTGTGAATGAAAAGTCTGAGACATAATTTCTGGATAATTAATAGTCAACATTAATTATGGCTAACAAATAATCAATAAATTGAGGAAACTGATTTTTCTCATAATCAAAAGGCCTCTGTGGAATATTCAATGTTTAAATACCTGAGAAGGGTGAGTATTTCCAAAAAACAAATCAATTCTAATTGATTAACAAATAATGAAAGAATGAATATTATAATTAAAAATAGGCTTATTCTAATGAATGGCTAGGGGATATGATTCTGATCGTGTCACATTTGGACAAAGAGACTCATTTCAAGGCATACTTTTCCTGCCTTGGGCAATCTATACATAAGGACCTATTCTCCACCTAGTTTATTGTTTAATTTTGAGTAAAAATTCCACCTACATAAGATGGTGTTGGTGGGGTGACTTCTCTGAGCAAAATGAGAAATCTCTTTGAAAGGCTGGTTTTTGAATGGTAAAATAAAAGAAAAAAAAACCTGGATTCTACTCCCCTAATATTAGTAATTAGTAATTAATAACATTTTCTCTTGGTACCAAGGCTACTGAGTGAACAGAAAGGGGTGTATGTGAAAGATATTATGGAAGTAGTACTAGCCTGATTTGATGATAGACTGAAAGAAGAACTATGTTTGAGACAGGAGACAGTGAGAGAAATGTTTGAATATGTGAGATAAGAAGGGTAGAAGATAGAACTCTTGGTAAATGGTCTCAAATTTTTTAGTGAAATAGTGAGATAAAAAATAAAAAAGAAATATGAGGGAGAAGATTCATGTGCTATTGGAGGTTTGAGCAAGGATAAGTAGGCTTGTGACAGCTGTTGAGCAAAATAAAATAGCGAATCTACTCGTGAGGAGTGAAAGGATTATTTTGCAACAAAGGCCCAACTTAGAAATAGAGTATTTTCTCTCTCTCCTTTTGCTTTACTGTTTTAACAGATATCTGAGTTTGCTAACAAGTAGGATAAGAAAGGTGATGGATTTGGACTAATCAAAACTTGGAAAAGGAATTTGTTACTCCATCTTTCAGTCTATGATGCTTGAATTTGCTGTCCCTTCAAGGGCTTAAAAGCTTAAATCTATGTAAAGTAGCAACAAGGAAAAAAAAATGATTAACATACAAGAGAGGTGGGGAGATCCTTTGATGATTTGGGATGGGTTAATGCAAATTTGACAGATGTCATGATTTTACAAAGGAAATAAATATTTATATAATACCTCTGCTAAATATTTTACAAATATTTTTTCATTTTATCTTCACAATAATTCTACAAGGGAGGTGCTATTATTGTCCTCATTTTATAGATGAGGAAACTGAGGCAAACAGCATTAAATAATTTGCCCAGTAAGTAAATGGTAAGTTTCTGATACTTGATTTGAACTCATTTTCCTGATGACAGATTCTCCCCTGAATCTACTACGTGGCCTTATGCTGAATTCCATTTTCTGAAATCACATTCTCTCTCTCTTAAGACTTGACTCCATGGAACTATTCAGACTAACTAGCTTTTGGGCAAGAGAAGAATCTGGCAGGAACCATAGAAGTCACTTTAAAATTTCTGAATGTTTTTGTCTCCAATCTGATCAGCTTCTAACTACCTGTGAAAATGCAGACAAATCCCTTCACCACTGTGGACCTCAATTTTCTCATCTGTAAAATGGCTGGGCCAAATGAGATCTAGGTCTTTTCCCCTCTCAGATCCCAAGATGTGTGCCATATACCTACAACATAGCTAAATGCCTTTCTGTAACATCTTGGAACAGAATAGGAGGGAACACAACCTGTCAGGGACACACAGATTTATACCTCGTAATAGCTACCAATGCGCCGCCGTAAAATTTTACGTTTCAGCTAAATCACTAATGACTTTCAGGCTGGGGCCAAAAATTTTAAAGTATGCTTATAAAGAGAGATGAGAAAATGTACAGACCAGCATTCTTAAGAGAGCTCTGTATGTGTGTGTGTGTGTGTGTGTGTGTGTGTGTTTCATTTAGGATTATAGGACACGTGTTCATCATTTTTTGCCATCTTGATTAAATATAATTAGTCTTTGGCAAGCCATGTTTCCCCCTCTTGGATGGCTGGGTGTTTTTGCATTTTCACATGGGTTATCCACAGGAGATTATTTTGTTGCCTTATGCCTGTACTCCAGGGGTGGCCAAACTTTTTTTTCTTTTCTTTTTATTTTTTTTTGACATATTGGGCTGCATAGTGATTTACAGATTAAGGCTCTGGCCTGTCACAGTGCCAACAAAGCTGCTGTTCTCTCTCGATGACACATCTCTCTGCTTAAAACCAGCGGCTCTCTGCTTACTCTCTCATTAGAGTTCTTAGCCCACATTTCCTTTCTGGCACAGAGCATGCCCTTATTTCCATGATATGCTGAATTTGCCTCCTGTCCCCTCCTGCTTTTGCCCCCTCCCCTGCTGACTTGGGAAAGTCATCCCTGAGAAGAATAACAGGTGAGAGGAGCTGCTGGGATGGGGAGCCATATACCTGGGACTTTCTTCTCCAGCCAAGCCCTGGGGACCTGGCCCAAGGAGTTCCATCATGTATAGAAGTGACTTCTATGGTTCCTTTCTGGGCCTAAATTTTCTTTTGTTCCCCTCTGATATTTCTGTGACTGCCCTTTTCCCCACTCCCTTCTTCTGAACAACCTCACAATACTTTATAATAATATGCTGCAATCCAAAAATGTCCATGGGAGACTGTAATATTTGCCACCCACTCTCTTAACAAGGAGGGAAAAAAGCAAAAAAAAAAAAATACAAAACAAAACAGAACCCCAAACCACAGAATTTCATTGGGTGTTATCAGTGATACAACAAGCAGGGAAAATGCCCAGGACTTTTGACTATGCTATTTAGTGTCCCAAATTCCTATATCAACATTTATAGGTTTTAGTTCAGACCTAGGATTTCAAGGAGGAAAAGTGAAAAAAAGATCTTTGAATTTGGATCAAAGGATGCAAGTTTAAAAGCATCTAGGTGGTGTAAAAGTGTGAGGTAGTGCACCAAACTCAGAAAGATTTAACTTTAGATCTCATCTCAGAAATTTACTAGTTGTATGGCCCTGAGGAAATCACTTTCCCTGGAAGAAGTTCAAGACTTAGTTTTCTCATCTATAAAATGAAGGAGTTTGGTCTTGATGACATTGAAGGTCTCTCCCAGTTCTCTTTTTATGATTCTGTTTGAATCCTGGCTCTTCCATGATAATATGTATGATCTTGGGCAAACTAATTTCTCTGGGTTCAGTGTTTTCATCTAAAGAAAGAAATAGAACAGTTATCTACTAAATGTCTGTAATGTCCCAGGAACTGTGCTAAGGGCTTTACAAATATTATCTCATTGGATCCTCACAACAACACTGGGAACACATGTATGCATATGTACATGCACATAGACACACATGTACACATATATGCACATATGCAGAGATACATGCATATAAATATATACATATGCATACCTCCCTCTCTCTCTCTCTCTCTGTTTCTCTCTGCCTTTGTCTCTGTCTTTCTTGTCTCTATCTCTCACTCTTTGTCTCTGTCTGTCTCTTTATGTCTCTGTCTCTTTCTCTCTAGCTCTCTCTCTTTCTGACTCTCTGTCTTTTTCTCTCTCTGTCTCTCTGTCTCTTTTTTGTCTCTCTGTCTCCTTCTTATCTGTCTCTCTGTCTGTCTCTCTTCTCTGTCTCTGTCTCTCTGTCTCTCTCTCTCTCTCTGTCTCTCTCTCTTTTATAATTGAGGAAACAAGCACAGAGCTTAAGTAACTTGCTCAGTCAACAGCTTGTAATTTTCTGAGACAGGTCTTCCTGACTCTGGTCTCAGGATATATCATGCCATATAGTGTCTATATAAAATGAAGAAAATGAACTTGATTACCTCCAAAGTCCCAGACTTAAGTCTAAAATCACAGTATTCTAGATGTGGGAAGATCCTCCACAGAGGTAGATTAGCAACTTGTCTATAATTTACACATTAACTTGAGCCACTGAGAGGTTAAACAATTAACCTATCAGCACATCAATCGTGAGTGCCAGAGACTGTCCTTCACCCCTGGCTCCCTAACTAATCCCTGGTCCACTGTACCATGCTATACCAGAGCTGGCATGTACTCATTTACTGAGTTCTCCTAGGATTTTAACTCTTCCCTTTTTATCTTGAGCTGTCCATAAACTCACATCCTCTCCATATTTCTTCCTAACATTAAATTTTTCTGGTACACCTAACTAGAACCATTTAAGGGGCCATTTTGGTGTATCCTTCTCCCTCTCCTATCCTGCTTGCCATTTTTTTTAAATAGATGAGGAAATAATAGAAGGTAAGTTTCTTGAGGAAAAGAAGTCATTTAATTTTTTCCTTCATATCCTCTAGATACAAACAATACCTTTCACTTATTAAATACATATTAAATACATAATAAAACATATTAAATAAATAAATTGAATCCCGGAGGGATTAAGGAAGTTGCCCTGGTTTATCAGTATTAATTAAAAGAACTAGAAATTGAGCCCACCTCCTCTATGCACAGTGTTCTTTCCACTAAGACACAAACTACAGCTATCTGACTCTGCCTTTAATTGGCTGATGTCATGGAAATCACTTTCTTCTCTGGATCATAATCTTCTCAGATGAAGGATTACCAGATTGAGCTAGGCAGGGTGTTAATGCTACATCCCATGACCTATATGTTCATGTGCCAATATTGCAGCACAAATCCAAAAGTTTGGTGATCTCTGGAATAATGGAAAGACCACTGACTCTAGAATGGAATCCAAGAATATTTGGCTTCTGATATCACCTTGGCTATTTATTATCTGTGTGACCCTGGCCAAGCATGAGTCTCAGGTTTCTTAATCTTCTAATAAGGGATTTATACTAGATGACCTCAGAGGCCCTTTCCAGATTTAAATACGCAATAAATGCTGCTAGACTTTTAATTCCAAAATTTAATGACTTGTCTTTTTCTTTAAATTAATAAATAAATCACAGTTGCCTACTATACATAAGATATATCTTGATTTCTCTTATCTGAGTGAAAAAAAATTATCATGACCACAAATGGTCTCAATGAAGAAGTGGTATTGTGAAAAGTTGGACAGACTGAACTTCATACTTCTAGAGAGAAAGGTGTAAATTAAAATGTCTTTGATGTCGATGATGCACTACTCATTTTTAAGTAGTAAGATCAAATGAAAGGTAAATGAGTTCTTCCCTATTTCATTGAATGCCAGAGCTGGGCAAGATTTAAAAAATCATCTAGACCAGGAGTTCATAAACTCTAAAGTGGTCCAAAGATAGATTTCAAGGAGTCTATGAGCTTAGAAGGGGGAAAAAAGTTACATCTTTATTTGTAATAAGCTCTAACTGAAATTTATAATTTTTCTTCAATTATTTAAAAGCATTATTCTGAAAAAAAAGGTGCTATGGGTTTCACCAGACTGAAAGACTTCCATGGCACCAAAAAAGACTAAGAATCCTTGATTTAAACCAACCCTCTTGCTTCAGGTCAGTTCCAATGGTTTTTTGTTCATGTTCCTGTTCAGTTCATTTTTGTGATGAAAAGAGCCATCTGCACCCAGAGAGGAATGTGGATCACAATATAGTATTTTCACTTTTTGTTGTTGTTGTTTACTTGAATTTTGTTTTCTTTTTCATTTGTTTTCCTTTTTGATCAGATTTTTCTTGTGCAGCATGATAATTGTGGAAATACGTATAGAAGAATTGCACATGTTTAACATATATTGGGTTGTTTCCTGACTAGGGGAGGGGATGGGGGGAAAAAGGGAGAAACATTTTGGAACACAAGGTTTTGCAAGGGTAAGTGGTGAAAATAATCTGTGTATATGTTTTAAAAATAAAAGGCTTTTATAAAAAAAAAGAAAGACATTATATACCAAAAAATAATATTGAGTGAAATGAATTAAATGCTTTTGGATATATATTGGTCCAATGGTCAATAATATTATTCCTTTGATATCAATGCCAATTGCTGAAATAAAATATATTTACATAAAAAATAAACCAATCCTCTTATTTTACAGATAAGAAAAGTGAAACCTCAAAACTTGCAAAAGGCAAAATCAGCTATTAAGAGAAAGATGATAGATCTAGAACATAAAGGCCTTGGAATTCATAGATAAAATAATAAAGCATTATTAAGCCCTTAATATGTTCCAAGAACTGTGTTAAGTGTTGGAAATACAAATACAAACTAGGAAGGTACAGTCTTTAAGGAATTTGCATTTGAATTGGAAAATAATTCACATAAAAGGAAGTTAGAAAGGGGGTGGAGTACTGTGGTATAGTTTGGGATGCCCAGGAAATGATGTGCAATCCAGTTTTTTGTGTGTTTGTTTTTGACAAGTTAAGGTGAAAACTCATCTGTCAAACCTCAAGGTTCCAATTAAAGAATTCAAGATGGGGGCAGACATGAGGAGTGGCTGATGTTGATGATGTGATTTGGAAGTGACAGGGAAGAGAAGAAGCTATGAAGAGGTCTTCTAGTTCAATCCCTTTCTTCTAAGGAACAGATGCCCAGAAAAAATAAATGATTTTTCTAAGTTTACATAGATACTAAGTAAAGGAAAGGGGATTTGAATCCAGACCATCTGAAACCAAATCCAATATTCTTCATACTTCCTTTACTTTTTATTGGTGATACTTTGATGTTTTCTGTCAGGTAGGATAATGATGCTTCAGCTCTTCTAATCCAAGATTGATCTTAGAGTTTGTAATACTAAGGTCCAAAAACCTGGGTTTATTGATGTTTTTGTAAATGAGGAATGAATATTTTTACTTGTGCTTCATTGATGTGGTTTATCATTTGTCCATCAAGAGGTGATTTTATTTGATATTGTTTGTCCAAAAAGTGAAATCAGATAAATTTTTTTAATTATTTCTATGTCTTAGGGACATAGACTCTAAGAACATAAGAACATCATACATGAGATTTAATTTCAATTTAACAAACATTTGTTAATACTCTGCAATGTACATATTCTAAAGGGAGCATGCTGCTTTTGTCATTTCAACAGTGTCCAACTCTTAATGGTACCTTCTTGGCAAAGATATTGGAGTGGTTTGCCACTTCCTTCTCCAACTCACTTTGCAGATGAGGAAACTGAGGCGAATAGGATGATATGACTAGGGTTACACAACTAGTAAGTGTCTGAGGCCAAATTTAAACTTGGGAAGATGTCATCCTGACCCTAGGCCCAGAGCTCTATCCACTTCACTCCCTAGCTGCCCCAAGAAGTAATATGTTCTATAATAAATAGAATGGTGGACTTTGAATCAGGAAAAGCTGGGTTCAAAGCTGTTACTTGAGTTATAATGAGTCAGTGATAGCATCTATGAGATTTAGATAACTTCTTTGGACTTAGCTACTAAGGCAAAATTGGATTATAATTTCTGTTGGTAAATGCTCTCCATTTATAGCCAGAATTCTTACCTATTCACTAGTATATGGCATCATGCTGGATTCTTTAGAATGGAGCTCATAGGCTACATCCCAGTGAATGTGAAGCCTGCGTGAGAATGTTTAGTCTTTTGTAAGATGTAAATGTAGATTGTTGCTAGTAGGGGATCAGCAAATAAGGGAGTGAGGGAGAAATCATGTTGTTTCCCTTGAATTTTAGTAAAATGAATATTCAAGTCTTTTCTCCCCAATTCTGTGTTGGACTTGACCTTTTTTCCTTGACTTCTTCTCTTTATCCTGTACAGCCCTGGTGGTCTGGAAATGATGGTGTTGGTAGCATGAGGATTTATAACACTTTCTCTACCAAGACTAGCCCTGTGTCTCTTGTAGCACTTATGATCTGCTTACCCTCTTGTCAGCTCCATGGTAACCCTGTGGGGACTCCCCTATTGAGAGTTGTTGTGTCAGTGAGGTTTATTCAGCTGTTTTAACTTTAGCAACAGGGCATCCAAGTTTGTCCTTTCTCTAAACCACCAACTGCAATACATTTTTTAAAACTCTGGGCTTTGCCTGAAGTGTGCTGTTGAGCAATATGATGGGATAGTAATACTAGAGTTTCATGTCTTTTACAAAAATTGAGAAAACATCATATTGTAAACCCAGTGAAAAGGATTGAGGTATTAATTCTGGACTTGGTACTGCAAACAGATAATTTTCACTAAAGATATTAAATTCTACTAGGGGTGGGTCTGGAGCTCAGTTTCCTTAATTATTGAATTGGATAAGTCAAGGCAATGCAAATTTTTCTCACTTTTCTTACAGTAACAATAGTTACTCATTCACAGTAAATGTCAGAGTAGTTGATCTGACATCATGATCATTTGGCCTTCTTAGTGGAGATAACTTAATTTTACATAAAATAAAGAATTCCTTTTAAACATTGTGACTATCATCTCCCAGATTTACATATACTCTATAACATTATTGCTTTTGGAAGCTTTTTAGGAGACTGATTATAAGTTGAAGAATAGATTCCATCATCATCTTTATCCCAAAATTATACTTAATGAATAAAGGGTAAAAATGAAGCTTATAAACACTTTGTTTACCTTCAGAAAAGACACAATGAGAATTAAGATATAAAAGAAGTTATATCTGAATATGTTAAGAGACTAGCATCCTAAAATTAAAAATAAAATACTTATGTAATAGAAACCTTAATGCATATTTTTGTAACTATAAAATGGATCGTAACTGATTTGTAAAATATCCTAACAATAATCCATGCAATATAAACAAAGCTAAGGGACCCTTATCTTTAGATAGCCATGAAAGATTGATACTTCCTTACCAAAAAGAAGCAGGAAAAAAGAAGCAGAAGCAGAAGAAAAAGAAGAAGAAGAAGGAAGCAAGCAGCAGAAGAAGAAGCAAACAGAAGAAGAAGCAAGCAGAAGAAGCAGGAGTAGTAGTAGTAGTAGTAGTAGTAGTAGTAGTAGTAGTAGTAGTAGT